>OOFC01037319.1:45888-57896 GCA_900323345.1 Pseudochromis fuscus
ATATGTTACGTTCACACTATTTGGTTCAGTTTGGGTCAGTCTGGTAATTCCTTCCTGCTTTATTTTGTAGTAATGTTTCCCCTCTGCCTGATGTGTTGCCCGCTCTTGTTATTATCATCCCCACCCTCATTGTTTCCACCTCTGCCCCATTACCTCGTGTATAAGGTTGTAAGAGTTCTTTTGTTTTAAGTCAGGTTTTCATGTGATTTTTTTTTTTTCTCTTTTCTCAAGTTGTCCAGCCTTTGCTGAGGTTTTATTTGTGACTTGTTGACCTGACTTTCTTTGGGGTTTTTTTTGTTCTCACCTGCTTCACCAAGAACCAATTTTTTTTTGAGTCGCGTGTTTGGGTCCTTTTGGGGAGATTCTTGTCACTTCTGGCGGTCACACAAAGTGAATTTTAAAGTGGCATGGCTTAATAATAAATGATTGCATTGACACACATAGACACAAATTGCCACCCATGCAAGTTGAAAAAGATTTATGTTGCGCAAAAAATTGGCATCACGTGGTATCCCGACATCACCAAGGAGCAGAAAAGATGGACAAGATGATTGTTGCTGTCTGTGGATGTCCAGAGCTTTGTGAAGACTTCATTCATAATATTACATTTCAGCCTATGCTTATGAAATTTAGGGCCTTTTTTAATGTTTAATAAATAATATTTACCTGTGTAAATAAAAATATTTACATAACTATACATAATATTTGTCAATATCTTAACATCCTTCTGAATAAAAAAATCTATGCACTATTAAATTTGAATTTAGCAGTTTTATTCATTCTATCCAATAAACATTTCTGAAATTATGATTCATTTGTTAATGCATTTAGAAATATAAACCAATTCTTATGGAAAAACCTGTAACCATGAAAAAACAGTTTTTGCATTAGACATGTAAACATAGTATTTTTTTTGCAATATTATTAATAATTATGTGTATTTATAAAATACACAGGAAGAAACAGTGAAAACTAAACTGAAATATTGTGTAGCTTTATAGATTTGTACCTTTGAGCACAGGTGCCTCTGCTATCTACTCTGCGAGGATCACTGATCTCATTTCCCAGTTTTAATCAGACCATCTCGGATCACAGGAAGTACTGCATTTAGCTGCTCAAGGCTGATTTGGTCAGTGCATTAAGCTATGATAAATATCTTTTATCAATTAGAAAATTAAACTCATATGATGATTAAATACACAATCTTTCATCTCATTTCACTGTCGGCAAGAATTGTGAACTGGTATAACGAGGCACGTTTCACTGCAACAGTAGAGTAATCTAAAGGTAAGAATTCACCTTACTTTAATATTTGTTTTATTTTGTTAATAGTTTGGCTCTCTCTCATTCCCCGTTGTGCATTGTGCTCCTACCAATAGCTTGTAGAGCAGTAGTAAGACAAACATTTTGTGTGCTGGTGTCTCTGTGTGTTTTCTCAGGTGAGCTTGTAATTAAAGTGTTGCATTAATGCAGAAACCATGAACTCTGAAACTCTGCTGTTTACTCCCACGGCATGTACTGTGTTTTGGTGCGACTGGATTAAAATCACTGACCAGGGGACAGCTGGTGAGGCGAGGTGTGGAAATCACTTCACCTCCTCGAGAGACATAAATGGAGTTTGAATGGGGCTTAAGATAACTTTTATTATTTGTATTAGGACCCTGCGGCGATACATTTACGCGAGTATATGCTTGAATTGCCTTGAATAAAACTGTGGAAAATGTAGCAGTGAAAAACACTTATTTTGAGCTATATTTTCTCTCGTGTTGTGGTTAATTCATAAATTGTTGGAAGGGAAATTGTAAACAGTCATTTTGTACTGGAGCAGTGAGAAATGTGATAAGAACAATGTCTTGTTATAGAAGTGGGCCATAACTCCCTGGGCAAAATGACTGTTTGTACATCCAGAACGGTTCAAAGAAAATGGAGATATGCTTTAGTAAACAAATATACAAAATGTGCCTAACCTGATCACTTAACCCAAAAAAAAGAAGGTTTTTATGTCGAGTTTTTATGTTCAGTTTCTTCCAGAGAAGCTTTTTCTTTGGCCTCTAAAATTACCCGTTTCTCTGTTTTGAAGATAATCAATACTAGACGCAGGCTAAAACCCATATTTGTCAATTAGACCATTCCAAGATTATCGGGATCCAGGTTGCTGCTGTGAACAATATTGATTATCCCACCTTGTTACTGCAGTATTTCTGCAGCATGTTGAACAGGGTGCTGTCATGAGATAACGTGCAGGCAGTCTGCTAATTCAAAGCGTGACTTAAAGCAGAGCATGAGGATCGACGGCGGGCTGAGCTGCGCTGCAAAAGTCTTCCCCATTAATGTACATACACACAGCTGCTGTTGTCATTTGCGAAGACATCATATAAATCCCAAGAGTGTTTTTTTGTCTAGCAACCATAACTGGTACATGTCCGTAAGACGTCCATTAATTGGTGCTTGTTTAAGGGAGGAGACTCTGCATGGTTTGTGTTACCCCCCTATAATGTGATTCTTTAATAGTGAGGATGTCATGATCTGTTTGGTTGTAGTTCTCCTTTGTGTTTCTTGGTTTTCCTTGTCCCCTTGTGTTTCACTCTGTCCCCCTCTGTGTGGTCCTGTATTCTGTTTTAAAGTCCCTTTTCTCTCTCTTTTTGATTATCAGCCTGGCTCAAAATACTTTCACTGGAGTACTGTCTCCTTTGCCTCCCTGTGTGAATACTTTGGTTTAGTTTTCCTTTTGTGTTTTATCTTTATTTGGGTTAATATTTCCTTGTACAATTCTGTTCCTACAGCACAACGTAAGTAAATTTTTGCCGTAAACTGGAATGAACCCTTTTTTAACCCTAATTAACACTTCTTAATCTGTGATATTCAACATTTTTGCCTACTTCTGGCCGTGACACGGTCACAGAGGCTGCTTGCATTCTGGGTGAATTTGCATAAGTAAATAAACACAAGCATAGGGACAGGCATAGCGTTCAGCTCCGTCTGGGTGTATGGATGTAGCGCAGTCCAAATGGTGTACAACCAGCCAAAGTCATCTTCCTCGTATATTACAGCGTGACGACATATCTGCTCCCTAACTTGTTCCCACACCAAATTAGTTTTAACATCGCAAACTCTGTAAGTCGGACTGATGGAGCAAGACTTTCTTAATAAATTAATGGGAGATGGCGACGTAAGCACGAAACGCCGTCGGTCGAGGATGTTGTAAACCGAGGACCTCCTGTATGGATATACTTGTGTTGGACAGTTTGGCTTTCATTATGCTCAATGAATGCAGTGTGTTCAGTTCGCCTTTTTGTTCAATTAAATATTTTAGTTGAATCTTTTGCATCCATCAGTCTTGCGTTCGGGTCCTGTTTCTCAACGCCTGATAAGGGCTCTGATTGTAGACTTATACAATATACATGTTTTATCTTATGAGTGGGGCATGATCTGGATGGGGTGAAGATCATCTCACTAATTAGATCATAAGATAAGATCATCTCACTCATAAGATAAGATAAGATAAGATAAGATAAGATAAGATAGGCTTTACTGATCCCACAGTGGAGAAATGTTTTTGTAGCAGCAGCATTGGCTTAGGTGCAGAGAACAAATAGAACAGGAAAAACAACAGAGAATAAAATGTAGACATGAATTTAAAAATGTATAGAAAATATTCACACACATGACATACACTACACAACATTCAACTGGTAAATTCATAATTACAGAAGAAGTGCAAAAATAATTTGTTGGTGATGAGTCATTGAAAAATGTTTTTAGTTACTCATCACAAAGAGCACTGATGTCAATCATCCCAAATTACTTACACTTTTTTGGTTTTGCCACTGTGTATAATCCAAAGTAAAATGGACCCATGACTTTAGTTAGTTCACTGTTAAATTAAAAAATAAAACCTAAGTAGATAAAGCAGTGTAATGTCAGCTGGTGGAAGACGTGACTCTTTCCCATCTTCTCCATCCAACTGAAATAGCGTGGATGTTGCATTGTTTTTATGTGCAAGCAGCATTTCTCTCTGTGCTGTCATCATTTCACTTAACTCAGCAATTTAAAGATATGTATTTTCTGAACCATTTTCCCAAACATGCTGTTATGTTCCCTGGTGGAGTCCAGAAGATGAGGGATGAAACAGTAAATTGTAAACTGGAGAGAAAAAAAATGAATCAAAAAAATCCTAAAATGAAACGATAAACCAGAGATAAACTGCAACCACAAAGCACCTAAACACCCTTTCTCCATCATGGGAGTATTATTCACCCAGCTTTACACAGCCACACTCCAGCACCACACTACACTGCAGGTAAGTCTGTGTAGTCTACTCTGGTGGGGCCCAACCTGTCCTCACCCACCTTTTGTGCTCTGCTTGACAATTGACTGTCAGCTCTGTGTGAGTGAGGTGATGGGGCGGCACCCAGCAGAGCACAGGAGAGACACACAACACATGCAAACACACAAGAGCTGCACAGTGACACAAACATGACCAAATCAAAGGACTACGTCTGTGATAAATTTGTCACCTTCAGGCCTCCTTGTCAATGATGGCCTCTTTCTCTTATGCTGTGCTCACAACAAATGTGAATATTCACCCTCAACAGCCAATAGGAGTATTTACTGTAGTATCACAAGTATTGCTGCCTTTTACCCTTTGTAGAACTTTATTTTACAGTCATAAAGCGCTGGATGGCCACAGACAGCGATGATAAGCTTGTCCTCCATTTCTGCTCCTTGGGGAATCTCAGTGCTGATTGGTTTTTACAATTTACCACGTGACATAAAGTTTTAGCTAAATTTAAAACTTTTTCAACTTGCGTGGATGTTAATGTGCGTCTATTTCTGTCTTTGCGTTCACTTTATTATATAATTGTTCTGCACCAGAAATTCAATTTGTGTTTGGTGTGAATGCAGCTTTATTCTGAAAGGTCTTGGAAAAAAACATTTTTATTATGTGGAGTCAACAGACAAGAGAAAAAGCAACATCTCAGGTAGGGCTGCAACGATTACTCGACATAATCGATTACGTCGATTATAAAAATTCATTGACACAGAAATTCAAGAATCGAAGCATCGAATTATTGTTCTTGTTATTGGTAAAATGAAATATCAGCTGGAAAAAAAATCATCAGTACTTGCAGTTCCCTACAGGAACTGGTGGGGGCAGTATCACTCCCACTGTTAACGCTATTCAGAGAAACAGACAGGAAAATAGGGAAGACACGAAACAGCACGGCTTTTTCTGTTGGGAAATGTGAGTACGAAAAAAATGGACGGACAGCTGACCGACACAAAGTATTACACACACTCTGCAGGAAGGAGTTTTCACCGAAGCACCTCCAGTTAAAAATACCACATTAACGGGAAGCATACGATAGTCAGGGATCCTGCTAGCACTTAAGCTAACCCGTCACTCAGCTTGTGACAACCTACCCTCATGCAAATTTTTATCGTTTGGCAGCGCTATTTGTTATTGCACCTTAACATGCATTTCTTATCCAATTATTCGATTAATCGATGGAGTAATCAGTAGATTATTCGATTACTAAAATATTCGTTAGCGGTAGCCCTAATCTTAGGGAATCAAAATCCCCCATTAAACCATAACAGTTGTTTTAGGTTGATATACACACACACACAAACACACACATACACACACACACACAGATAAATTTGACACCAAAGCTTACTTAATGAAACTTTCTCCCCAACTTTTCATTCCTCTTTTGTAAACTGTTTTAAAAAAGTGCACAAACATGCACACAAATAAAATAGTGCTTACGCCTGTGCAAAGAAAGAAAGGAAAAGCTTTCTCTTTGGTTTGACACTTCACTGTTGCTGCCCAGTCCCTCTGAGCTCTCTCCTGGACCGCTAATTACCCGCCCACCACCTTTTTCACAGACAATGGCACAATTAAAACTTTATCGCTGAATAATCGTTTTACTGGGCACTGGGGTTTAATGACAGTCGGTGTTAAGGAGCAAATGAACCCTCTGGAGTAGAATTACTTCTTGGCAGCGTGGACACTAATCACAGTCCTCATTTCACAGAGATGATAGTTAACGCTCGGCTCAGACTGACAGACCTCAGAATAGCATTCATGTCGACCTTTATGTGCATCTTGAGACAAATTCAGGCACTGTAGCTTCATCATAACTAAAGGAACAAACCACCAGTTTCACACATTTGTTTTCTTGTGACTAAAACTTCAGACTGAAGCAGGCCTGTCTTACTAAGCAAACATGGAAACCAATTTAAAACCAGTCAGAAAGGGCAAAGGTTGCATCATGGAAAATCCCAGATTTAAAATTTGGCTCTTGAGCCCTGCCAGGTATTGAAACAGCATAACCTGGCCTCTATCTCATCTTGTAGCTGAAGGGTGTGGTGAGAGCCCAGTTACCCTTACTAAAGTTAAAGGTGGTGAATAAGCATAGCATTGATGGTTTCATTCACAATTTCTTCTCTACTTTGGTGAACCTGGTTTGATGACTTCCACAATGCAGTGCACAAAGGAAACTGAGACGCTGATAAAAAATTCAAATACACAGTGGGTGTTGATGGTGAAACAGCTCTGACATAGATTTTCCAGATCCATCCAGCTGTTGAACTAAATACAATGTGCTGCTGTTTTCACTGTGTGTTGTCGCTGTTTTGGTTCAGGATCATATTCATAATAAACTGCAAATTGAATTCAGATTAAATTACGAGTGACTCATTTTTTTCACAGCACATTTATTTAGTCTTTAACTTGTGTGGTGTCTGCACAAGTTTTTTTTGTTTTTTTTTTTACAGAAGAGACAGTGGAGAAGCGCTCCAAGACATTACATTAACAACATTGTTTCTGACTCTCCTGTTAGGATTTCTGACTTCATCTTCACAAGGAAAACACCTTCAGTTGATAATGTGACGAAGTGGAAAAGTGTCAAAGCAAACTAGTGTCTGCAGGAATCATCTCCTGTCCTTAAGGAGCAACAGAGGAAGTAGTGTGACTTTGCGATGGCACAACCATCTCTGTGATCATCCTTAAACCTCAAATTCTCAAACCTGCTAACATTGTTCTGGAAAGAAAATGATGCTGTTGTAAGCTGTGGTGTCATAAGAAGATATACTGTGTTCACACCAAATGCAAAGCAAATTTCCCCCACAGTGTGATTACATAACACTCAAATGCAAAGATGTGAGTACACGTGATTTTTGTCCATGCCAGCTGAAGAAGTTTTAACATGAGCGACAAATTGGAGTCACATGATCAAACCAGTCAACTTCACCGAGGAGCAGAAATGGGAGACAAGCTTATTGTCACCATCTGTAGCTGTCCAGAGCTTTGTGGCGTGACTTTGACTCTTGGATAAAACTCCCTCTTCGATTTTCAGCCCTGCCCTAATTACTTTCACCTGTATTTAGTCAGTGTGTCTTCCCTTTGTCTTTGTCGGGTTGTTTGTTGATCTTCCCCGTTGGTCTCCCTTGTTGTGCTTCCTTGTAGATCCCTGCACACCTCCCTGTACCTTCCTAATGAACTTCATTGGTTTGTACTTTTATTTGAACTTGGCTCGCTGATTGTTTTGTTACTTTTGCTTTATTGGTTTTTCCCACTCCTTACATGCAGCACCCTTGGTTTCCCTATGCACAATTAAATCTTTATTTTCCTACTACCCATCTGTTGGCATTTTGGGTCCTGCTTTCACCATGACACAACAGGAAGGCAGCAATATTTGTGATCTCATTGGTTTGGTGAAAGTGGGTGTCACAGTTTCTGGAAGGAGTACTCCCATTGGCTGCTGGGGGTGGAAATTTGCCTATGGTGAAATCTCCAAGATCAGTCCAGTGGTAGTATTCACTTTTAATTAAATGACTTGTATGGTTTCATGTTTAAGTGTTTAAGTGACTGAGCCAAGTGAAAGATGCTGTAAAGCTCAAGTACACAACAGAAATGTAACAACAAGTGATTTCAGTTTGTTTGTTTGTTTTTTTTGGGGGGGGGGGTGCTGTTAACTTTGATCTTAACATTTTGTTTACTTCCCTTGTCCTACGGGTAAAAAATGACCTGCCCTACCAACGCCCCAAAATACAGCAGCTTAATTGAATTTTAAATTCAAAATCTATTTTGCATGATGAAACAACCTGCTATTTATCAATTCAACTCAATTTAATTAATTTTTTATCATGTATTTTTGGGTTACACAATGCAAAAAGACAATCACTGGTGAACATTATTAGACTTTTTTTAACTGTCATCACAGTTTTCTTTTACACATTGCTTATCACTAATATGGCCAAGTTCAGCCATCACTATCCATAACTCAACAGTGAGTATCTCAACAAACAGAACACAATGTGTTTAACATGTTTACTATGTAGAGTAACATTTCCTTGACACAAATTTCCCGTTATATTGCTCAAAATGTACATCTGGAGTGAGAAAGTTCCTGCAGACTCTCTGTGAGGATGTAAGGACAACAGGATTCTTAAAATGAAGCTGTTCACACACAGACACACCGATAGACGCAAACACTTCCTCACCTCCTCACAGACTCTAAAAAAGTTTAAACTGAGACGATATGTATGCTTTATGAATCTCAATAAACCGCCAGCGTACGTCTATTTGTCAGATGTGTTCGTGTCATTATGCGAGTCACAACTTGAGGTCTCCGCAGTTAATACTTTCCCCTCCTCTCCATCTAAAGAGAGAATGCTAAGCAGACAGAAAATGCAGCTGTCTCTGGTCAAATATTGACACACAGCTCCTGTTGTGACACTGTGACTGCGCTAAATTACATTTTCACACTATAAAGTAAATATCGCCTCTGCAATATTAGAATGCTGGGAAGAAATTGCCATATTGACTCTTTGAGTTCCAGCTATTTGAGGAAGAAAATATTTAAATATATATGTAGCTTTATCCAGTTTAGACTTAAGGATTGCTCCCTTGTAAACACATTATATTCAGGTTAGTATAGGATTTGATATAGTTGGTTGTAATCAGATGGATGGATATATTAGATTAAAAAATACAGACAATAAAATACATAGTTAACCCCGTGAATGCTGTAGAAATGTTTGAAGATATATGAAAATGTGTTTATATGGGACCTCCGTCATCACTGAAAACTGCAGAATCTCTATATGTGAAATTACTTTCATTTCAATGACTGGGACCAGGGGATATAAGATGTTATTGGGACTTCAACTGTGACTGTGGCAGATTTTTGGTAGACTACAAACACCAGTTAATTCACTGTGCAGATTCACTTCCTGATCAGTGGTTTCATCTGGATCGTTCACTATCAAAATGTAGACTTGAAGAACCAAACTTCCTCATTCTGGAAAAAAATGAATGTAATTGAATTTCCCCCATATTTAAAATAAATAAATAAATAAGTAACAATAACTGTTAAATGAAGCATTGGTCCTGTAATTGTACATAGATTTGTTTGATAAATGACAGATATTTCATAGTTTTATATAAACATTCGTCATAAAAACCTGAAGAAAATCCAAAAGATGACACAAGATTTCATGTAAGATTAAAGCTTCAAATTGTAATTTAATGATGGAAAATTGCTGCATTTTTATAGCTTTTTTATTTTCCATAATTGTATTTATTTTTTGGCATCCAGTTATGTATGAAGAATGCAGGCTAAATGTATTATTATTTTTTTTAAGTATTGCTGTTTTCTATCTGATGTTTTAATATTGTCTAGCGACAAGTATCATACAAGTGATACTATCCCAGAAAAACCCAATTCAGTTTGAACTGGAACTGACCTTCAACTAAACAACACTAAGTTAAGTTTCAATGTGACTTAGACTAAAACTGACAAAGACTGTTGGACAGCAGAAAAATACTTATGAAATACATTTTGGAGAAAGTGTACTAGGTACTGTGTGCTGAAAACTTCTATATCACAGTTAATTTTTCATCCGGATTTGGATGAAATTTTCAGGGATTGTCCAGATGGGGATAAGGAACAGATGATTAGATTTTTGAAGTTATCCGCATCACCGTCTGGATCCAGGAATTGTTTGAAGGATTCTCCTCGCAACGTCTCTCCTCGAAGGCGTCCATGTTGATATGCTAGCGCAAGCGCAGTGCAGTTGCTCGTATTGATTTTTACACATGCGCAGCTGCTCGCACCCAGGCAACGCGGTCACATTTTTTGAGCTGCACACGGACGACTCCGCGCCTGTCCACCCCAGCGCTTGCTGACGTGTTCGATGACGAGATTTACGTGATGCGGACCGTCGCACACCAGTGCGCACATGCGGACGCGGAAAGTATGAATTGGCCTTAACAGTGCTTGGCGGAGGTCTGCTCTCTCCGAGTGCTTTTCTAGTTATTTTATTTATTTATTCTTTTACCAACTAAGGTCTAAAACAAGCCTGAAATGCTTCAGCTGACTTGAGCAGAAATGGGACAGAAAACAAATGAAAGACCTTGTCAGCAAACATTTAGCAGATACCATTGTATTACTTCCAGTATTTGTTTGCGGGTGCAAATTGATGGTGTATTCTATTCACCAGTTCTAGCAGACCCTTCCACCAGCAGCAGCATGAAGAGGGCAGCCTGACACAACACCCGCCTCCTTTTCCTCTCCACCACCCAGTTTTTTTTGAATTCCTGGCATGTCTATGAGAGCGGCGATTTTGGTCTCAGACAGAAGCAGAGAGGAAAAACATCCTGCAATTTTAAACACAAAGAGACAGAGAGAAGTACTGGTGGCTGAGAGGTGTCATCACATCACACTCCAGCCTGCCTTCTTTTATCAAACAGCCTCCAGTGGTCTTTAAGTACCACCGCAGTGTGTCCCTCTTGTCCTGGAGAACATAAAACCACATGACGCCCCCCTTGTCCCGTTGTCACCTCTTGCTGACAAATAGCAGTGCATAAAGTTGTCACCACCGCTGAGAGAAAATTCATTATTTTACTTGCAGGATGGCACATTTACCCACAGCGCTAGTTTCCCCCTTCAGCCACCGTTTTCAGGAGCATCTGTGGAGGAGAGGTCAGATAATAGCTCTCACTTTGGACCACTCTG
Source organism: Pseudochromis fuscus (assembly GCA_900323345.1). Classification (NCBI taxonomy): domain Eukaryota; kingdom Metazoa; phylum Chordata; class Actinopteri; family Pseudochromidae; genus Pseudochromis; species Pseudochromis fuscus. The sequence goes on from OOFC01037319.1 coordinate 56,916, forward strand.
CCCCACTCCACATGGGATCTGAACCAGACACCACCTGATTACTGCTACTAGGTCTCTGGAGGTCCATTCCTCTCTCAGCTGTCCAGTTCAATTACACACTGTGCGGTGAGGAAATGCAAGGAAACGTGTAGCTGTGCCCTAAGTCATATAGACAGAGGATTCATAGGTCAGCATGTCCGCCTACACACCTTCACTCTGCTGCATCGCAGACGGCGTCATCATCGCACACATCCAGCAATGATCTTGAAAGCTTAAATTTTGCCTGAAGAAGTACTGTGAAAATAAGACACAGGTTAATAGTGCGTGTGATTGACACAGTTTATCCATGAATATACATTGAATTGACTCATGCCTGTGATCATTATATAATAAAGGATTTCACTTACAAATACTTTTCACACATTATTTCCTACAGTAGAGATGTTTGGACCACATATAGTGTGGGCCAAATATGTGAGACATCATCAGTATTTATTTTTGTACATGTACACTACGGGCCAAAAGTTTGGACACACCTTCTCATTCAATGTTTTTTCTTTATTTTAATGACTATTTACATTGTAGATTTTCACTGAAGGCATCAAAACTATGAATGAACACATGTGGAGTTATGTACTTTACTAAAAAAGATGAAATAACTGAAAACATGTTTTATATTCTAGTTTCTTCAAATAGCCACCGTTTGGTCTGATTACTACTTTGCAAACTCTTTGCATTTTCTCCATGAACTTCAAGAGGTCGTCACCTGAAATGGTTTCCACTTCACAGCTGTGACTTATCAGGGTTAATTAGTGGAATTTCTTGCTTTATCAATGGTGTTGGGACCATCAGTTGTGTTGTGCAGAAGTCAGGTTAACCCCTATTGGACAACTGTTAAAATACATATTATGGCAAGAACCAATCAGCTAACTAAAGAAAAACGAGTGGCCATCATTACTTTACTTAGCTGATTGGTTCTTGCCATAATATGTATTTTAACAG
>OOFC01037321.1:0-25116 GCA_900323345.1 Pseudochromis fuscus
TGCAAAATGAAATCAATGGTTAATATAAGAAAGTAGAAATAAAATAAATGTGAATTCAAGAAAAGGGGGGAAACAACCTGCTGTTTCTCCTCTGTGTTTTCTTGGTGCTCCTCAGATTGCGATGGGATAGGTTTTGTACCTCTGCATCATTTCTGTGCTCCCGGGCTGGTCAGTAAGCTTGAGGTCTTCTAACTACTAGTACTGCTACCGCTATTACTACTACTACTACTACTGCTCCTACCTTCTGCAGGTCTGGCTCTTGTAGGGGGTTAACGCTGTGCCCCATGTTTCCACCCTCTGCCCTTTGTGATGAGTCTGGGGCTGGTGGGCTGAGAGTCTGTTGTATTAATGCTACAGTAGTGTGTGTAAATGTACTTCAGTTTGGTCCAATTACTGCTGACGTGCCGGTTTAGAGATGTCAGCCAGGGGGAGATTGTAAAAACCCCGGAGCCTGGAGGGACTCGAAGGTCGACAAGCAGGCAGAAGGGACCTAATATTTAATGTATCAACAAGTCGGATGGATAGGACTCAACCGGAGGGTGTGTTTTGTCAAAGTATTGTGTATCGGACAGGTGCTTTAAAAAAAGGGGACAACCGAGAGAGAGCAGATGGATTTCAAAATAGTATTTTTTGAATCATTACTATTATTATTATTATTCCTTGAAGATAAGTGTAACTATGTGGAGTTAAACATGTCTTTTACCTTGTTTTTTAACATTTTACGCACATCAACCCACAGTCCACAGTTTGCTTGCTTTTACTCTAAAAACCACAGAAGTGTGATGTGTGAAGAAAGTGATGTGGGTGTGATCCAAAAAAATGAAAACTAAATAAAATAAAACTAAAGATGTCTATGTACAATAAAGTTCATTTAAGCTTCCGGATCATTTGTCATGTCTAATCCATGACAACCTAAACGCCTCGAGCCGAGCCGCTCGAGAAACTTGAACTGCTGTGAATAGTCAGATATTACATGATAATGGAGTGGTGATGTAGAGGAGAAGGTTTAGTATGTGTGTGTGTGCGGTCAGAGAGTTCGGTGTCATTGACAAATTGGATACCAGAGAGGTAAACACATGGTCAGCAGGTTCGTGTCAGTACCAGAGGCGGATTTCTAACTTCCATTTTCAGCTCATTTCACCTTTGATTTATATCATTTGTATGAATGCAATGCACTAAGTGTCAAGAATGTAGAAAGAATTATTACTCTGTGGTGGTCCAAGGCATGAGATGATGTTTTTTTTTTCGTTTGTTTTTTAAATCAATCCTAGATGTTCAATTTCAACGATTGAAAAGCTGCAACAGCAGAGCCTCTACGTCCGGTGTAGATATTTTCGATTCTGTATTTGTTTTTCGACCTTTTTTTTTTTCCGCAGATGTGAGAAATCTGTGCAGAAGCAAATGCCTAGAGTGTATCAGAGCTGAGGAGAGTTTCTTTCTGGCATCCTAGTTTTCAGTATGTCGGACATGAGGACACAAACTTCAATCCAACACTCAGACTCTGGATTTCAGTGTTACTGTGATGAAGTGTCTCCAAACAGACAACACGGAGCAGAGCTTTTCCCTCACTCGGCTGTTTGCGAAGAAACTGAAGACAGAAATACAAGATTTTTTGGGGGGGTGGGGAATTGTTTTCTCCGCTCTGTGGCCCTCTGGTTTCCTGCTCCAGCTGTTATTATTTAAGTTGTCTGTATATGTGAAAGACTGAGCTGCAGCCCTGCAGCATTGATCTCCTTCAGGCTGGATTTTCCTCCGTTTCCACAGCTACTGTCAAACATTGCACATCGGAAAAAACAAAAGGGGCAAAGGAGAGTCCAATCTGGGACTTCATGTCCAAACATGGCTTCGTCAGGTCACAAACAAGTTTACCTTGGGTGTGTTTTTTCCTCCCTGACCTTACATGATAAGTACACACATGAGCAGTGCGTAGACATGTGGAAAAGGTTTTGCTGTTAGTTTCTGTCACAAACTCTTGCTCCCGTTGTGTGGAGAAGCCGTTCGGACCCCAATGCTGTTGTCTGAGGTCTGTGTGTGAAGTAGTTCCCAGTGTGTGTGTCTCTTATTGCATCAAGGCCTTGATGAGTGGCTGTATTGACTTCATGGAGAAAAAAAAAAAGTGGTTATTATTGATATTCTTAATGGGCTTAATAAAGGATGAGTTGATATCTGATGAGTAAAAGCAGTCGGTTGTCGACTCGTGTTGGAAAAAGTGCCAAGAGGGCAGCATTTAAAACCGTGTAAAACTATTGTAATGAAACCACTACTTGGAAATCCTTTTTAAAAAAAGAAAAAAAATCACTTGAAGCATTGTGTATTCTTAAGTTTTAGAGCTAGTTGAGAAGCTTAACAATAGTTTCTGTTGTTTCTGTAAGTCTATGTACACGTAAATATGCGACTGCGGTGGTTTAATATTATTACACTCACCTTAGGTGGAGAAAATGTTTACAGAGGCAATGTTTTGTTACACTAATGTGCATCACGGTATTTATGTTTAATGCATATGCATCTTTAATTCTTTGTTTCCGTTCTTTGAGCCCAGTTTTATTGGATATTTTAATTTTTTTTTGGTCATCTCCCCCCTACCCCACTAACTAACCTACTTACAAAACAATAAAGAACACACGTGTTGTTCATTTCAGGTATTCACATAACGCTGCTTCAACAAGGAAACATTGCAGTAACGTTCCCTGCAGGCTTGGACGTGAGGCGATGTGTTTTCCCTCTGCTGTTTCTGCCATGCTACTCTAACTTATGTCCTCTCTGTGTATGACAGGAAGTCATGTATTTTCCTGAGGTTTTTTTCTTTGAATAAACTTTAAAAGTAATTTTAAAAGAAGAGTTTGTCGCCTGTCTCTGGCATAGACTGTATGTAGAAATGGACGGATCCACCGGGGCTCAAAGGTGAGGCCGATGCATTAGTGAAAAAAAGTGCATTTCTCCCATTGGCCACTAGATGCTGGCTCCAGTTGACTTCAATTCAAAATACATCATTTTCAATCATTAAAAAATGATTGAAACTGCGTGAAGCATTACTCCAGGCTGTAGTTGATAAAAACGTCTTATCCATCTATAGAAATAGATCAAGCAACCAGGTCTGGAGAATGACGACAGTGTGCAAGTGCAAAAAGGTGCAATACCCCTGACAGCCACTAGATGCTGGCTCCCAAAGAACTGATTCCAATTTAAAAAATCATTAGCATTTTCAATCCTGAAGTTTTCTCCACAAGTCATTACTTACAGTCAACGCTTCTTCTCAGTGATCTGTCAGAAAGAGGAAAATTTAGGGGCGTGGCTTGTCTGACTAACAGGTCTGGTCTCCAATAACAACAGCACTGAAGTCATATAGATACTGTTTACATTTGGTTTTAAGATGTGTTTCGCGTGATCTGAACACAAGTAAATGCACTGAGATCCAATCACTCAAACCACATGTGGAGGTGGTCTGGGACACATGTGACCACATACGTTTTGCAGTGTAAATGCTAAATAAAAATATCGCTGCTTTTCTTGCGTCCATTTGCGACTCGTAAACTACTTTGTCCTCTCACCAGAAACAGCTGGAACCATGAATCATCATCTAACTGTTTACAAAAGCTGGCCCTCTACTGGCAAGTTAAGGATAACTGCGTGGCCTGACGTTGCCATGGCAACATCCAACCATATGTTGTTGGCAGGACAATTTGGAGACATATAAAATGTAGCTGTAAACAGATACGTCACAAGCCCTGAACATGTCTACACACAGTGGGCAGTACCCTCGGGTTCAAGGGTCAGACCCACCTCCTCACTTCTCCCTTCATATCCAAATATGGTCACTTCTGACTCCAAACTACCAACACGGTGACATTACAATGCCGATCTCCTGGCTTCAAAACCAACCAATGATGTCACGCTAGCTTCGTCCATTCTCCACAGAGTCTGAGGCCTCTGCTGCCGACTGTTCCCACACATGCAGACATGTTGAAAAGAGACATTTGGTAACATGTTGGTTAATTCCAACACCTCGAACACGTCAGCTGCATATTCTGCTCCATTTCAACAGATGCTGTGTTGACTGACTGCTACTTCACAGGATCATGGAAAGTTTTACCACAATAAAAGCCACAATCTGCAGCCAGCTGAACAACCACGCAAACAAATCTCAAATGATATAACACGTCAGCTCTTTGGTCATTCACTACACTGATGTCAAAGTAGGCATTCAAGAGAAAGTAGCAGTGGTGTCGTCACAGCGTAGTGTCCATATCTGTCCGTCTGTCTGTGTGTCAGAGCTCTGCTGAAAAGAGAAGTTCATGGTAAAGGTAATTTCTGAGCAATGTCTTGTGCATTTAGGGACATTTATGTGTTAACATGAGCAATTTGTTGTCTGGAAGACGAGTTTCATCAACTGTTCATGTGGCAGTTTGTGTATTTTTAAACTCTTAGTTTGAGTGAGACTGCATCAGTAGGACTGTCATATAAAAACTAACAACTTTTACATAAAGCCTCAAATATGCCTGAAATTTTTTTCATGTGCTGTCAGTACAACAGGCTATAAATATATATATGTATATATGTGTAAATGTATGTTATGTTGCATTTATTATTCCTCAAAGTTTGTACAATGCAGTTTTTCACATTAGGCTGAGACATATGCTCCAAAATTATTAATGTAAAAGTGATTGTGTTTTTTCTTTTCTCTGTTTGTGACTAAGAATCTAAACTAGATCCATTGGTGATGTTTTATTTTATTTTATTTGATCTAAATAGGTGGGATAATGACTTCTTATTTCTCCTATTAAAACATGAACATAAACATATAAACCAAAGCGTTTCTACAAAGCCACAAATTTAACTTTGTGATGCTTTGGTTTATTATTATTAATAAAGTTTTTATTTACTTCAATGTTTAAATGTAATGAGTAACTAGTGATGACATTTATTTTCTGGGCAGTTTTCTGAGAGAGATTCTGTGGGACAATGATCATCAACCCTCCCTAATGAGACTTCCTGTGTCTCACTTCAAAATGTTCAGATTTTAAGTGCATTTCTTGCATCTTGTAGTTTGACTGACACTAAGAGGAACTAGTTGGACACAAAATTGTTCATGAGCTCTGCAGCTGGTTGACAGTTCTTGGACAGATATGGATCTTTCTGGTCTTCCAGTGCAATAAACGGTGAGTCCCTCGAAGGTGAATTCCTGAACCGAGAAACAAAATAAGGCAGGTCAGTCAAACCGTTTAGTCATCTGTCCCAGATGATCAAGTACCAGGATATCACAGATAATGAGGCGATGTCGATAATTCCCAAAACACGCAACACCTCTAGCCAGTCAGGGGAGTCAAATGAATGGTATGTTCTGTGTGGGTCACCTTTTAACCTGCATGTGTTAAAGATACTGTCTGATGTGCTGGACTGTTTGTTTTAAACAGTTTCTGAGGAACAGTGTAGTTACTTAATCCACAGAAGAATAGCACATCTCCTGATCTTTCTGTTAAATGAATGATTGTAGCAACTTGTGGTTGAGTTCAAGTATCTTATCTTTAAAAAGACAATTTTTTCAATAAAATGATTTTTTTTTCATGACTGCATGTGCACAAACTGGGTGTAGCAAAAAAGAGAACTTATAAAAGGGTATATTGTTATTAAATTAATGTGTGAACTAACAATAATTTAATGGGTAATTGCACCAGATTTACACATCTCTTAAGTTGTTTTGGGAGGGAAAGGAGTTATAAAGGAAAATACTGTCGAGATACTTTACAAAGTTTAATAATAATAAAAAAAAGTTATTCTGATTTGGTAGTAAACTATTTCAATTAACAATTTGAATAAAAAAATGTGTTACTTTCAGCAAATATCACAAAATTAAATTTCAAGTCAGGGTGAAGTTGCATGAATGATGAATAAATCATTCATGCAAACAAATTTACTACAAGTTTAACAACGTAAGATTTCTGCTTTCCCCACTACCTCCAATATGTTACTGTTTCCATGACAACCCTGCCACCCTTCAGCTTGCATCACTGCAGTGTACCTATGTCATACGTGAGAGTGTGTCTATACTGGAAAATGCCTCAACATCAATACGACAGCCACACTGAGTAATGCACAGGAATGCACAATGGTGGACATGGTATTTGCCCCACAGGGAGATGACTCAGCACTGAGTCATACTTCTATTACACAGCTGTTTTTTTTTTGTTTGTTTATACAATAGTGGTGAACTGAACACAAAGTTTTCTGTATCCATGTAAGATTTTTACTGGGTTTTTTTATCAACAGGCTACTTCAGATGTTTATACAACGCCGGGGATGATCACTGGAGCACGGTGGTTTAATGCCTTGCTTCAGAGCAGTCACTTCCTGTTCCACTTGAAGTTTAAATAACAACACTTGATGGGATCTTCCCCTCCTCCCCCAATATAGTTTTTATATATTTCAAAAGTTGGAAAAACAGCTCCCTTTTCCTGATCCATATAAAGATAATATCCAAGGATTAAACGTCTTCTCGCTCAAATTGTATAATAACCTACATCATTACAGATTTGCATTATTGATTATTATATTGATCAATTGTTAGTTTAAAAAATAGCTGTGGGTCAGGTGGGAGGGCAGGTCGTTCAGTATGTGGTTGTGCTCAGAAGGTTGATCGTTGAGGTCCTTGGGTAAGACCTCGGACCGTACACAGACTAGACGACGCTAACGTGATGTCCCCAGGATGTTGGTATTTGAACGTGGCCATGTTGATTCTTTGGAGCCAGAAGTGACCATATTTGGATACGACGGGAGGAATGAGGAGGCGGGTCTGACCCTTGAACCCGAGGAAATTATCCAATGTGGATGAGACTGGAGTTCAGAGCTGTTCTCATTGGAGACCAGAGCTGTCAATCAAACTAACCCCACCCCTAAATGTTCCCCTTCTCTCAGCCTAATGTCTCCTTCATGATAAATGTTTTTCAGATGATTCTGACCCTTGAACCCTTGATCCATCGGGAGTACTGCACCTTTTTACACCACATTGAAGGTCTATGTTTAGTACTGATGATTCAGCTGAAAAGGACACACTACATGAACTACTCCTGAGAAAACACCTTGACTGTGTGTGTGTGAGTGGGTGTGTACCTTTTTGCAGGTGGATCTAGCAGAGAAGAAGAAGTTGAGGGGTTTGTGTCGTCCCTCATTCGTCCTTCAATCCTGGACAACTGAAACCATCACGTCTCTGATCGAACACACTCCCTGAGAAGTCTGCAGACAGAAAGAAAAAATATATTATTTTCAGATTATAACCACCACAACCACAGATGATTTCATGATTGAAAATGTTGATTTTTTAAATTAAGTCATTTTTGAGACCCAGCTGTTTCGTGCATTTCTACAAATCTTAAGAAACCTGATGGTGACGTGCATGTGGCAGCTTGTTAGAGGAAATAATGTAGCAATAACATCATTTCTCAGCTTGGATAGTAAAATGCACACATTGCTATTATTATTATTATTATTATTATTATTATTATTATTATTATCATCATTATATTTGTATGTTAGTGGCCATGATTTTACATTTTCATATTCCCCAAATTACAAAACAATGTGTGTTTGGCTGGGTTTGGTCTTTCTACTTGTCCCCTATCAAACATGCAGACTGACATGGAGCCCTGGTGAAGGTGTAGACACTCACGTAGTGCTTTGCCTAAAAAAAAAAAACCAACAGGGAGTGTCCCACGCTTCATAACAATACGACCGACTTGTCATTCACTAATCATGAGGTGACAGAACAATATAGACGCTGTCACCACTGCCTGTAAACTGTGCTACTCTTCCAGTTTGTCCACAACAGACAGTTCAACATCCAGTCAAATGATTCAGCTCTGAAACTAGTTCAGTGCTCACACAGCCATAGGTGATCACATCATCGGCTTTAGGTTTAAGTAAAACTAAAAACTCTGAACCAGTGCTTAAACTGACATTTTCCAAAATATAACAATTCAGTTTTTACCAAGAGTTGAATGAGAGGATCAATAACACTTTGGTCTCTGGAAAGTAATCCAAAATGTATTTAGCAAACTAAATAGAGGAAAGTATTTAGCACAGCTGATGTTACCAGTTTGCAAGATCATAAATCATAAAGCTTTAAGAAAACAGACCTTACCACTACCACCTTTCACTGATTTCAGAACCACAACTAAATTCTCCACCTTTCCATTGTATTGATGTAGCCAAAGAAACATCACTGACGTCACACAATAAAAAATGTCAGATTGTTTTAACCTGGAACTGAGTAAATTAACTAATTAATTAACTCAGGAAGAAGGGCTGTTTTCACCCAACATTTTGATCTTTTTACCCAAAATATTGTTGGTCTTACCAAATATTTTGTAGTTTTAAGTTAGTATTTTGTTTTTTACCCAACATATTTGTTGTTTTTGCTCAGTACTTTGTAGTTAACCTGTACTTTGCTGGTTTCAATCAGTATTTTGTTGTTTTTCTCCAGTATTTTACCCACCAGACAAAAACAACCCATCTTACTGGGTTAAATTAACCCAGCATGTAGTCAGTCCAATATTTACCCAGCATTTTTTTTGTTTGCAAAAAGACAGTCTGTATACTGTCTAAATACTGCTTAGTGAGAGACGATGTTGTTTATCTTACTCTCTGCTTGTGTTTGTGTGCATGAAGGCCTGAACACACAGACATTTACGCAGCAGATGAAGCTAAACAAACAGGAGCTGTAAAACTAGACCACTGACTTTGTCAGAATGAACCTGCAGCTTTTCTCCCACAGTGCATGTGAGTATGTCTTTGTATATACTGTGTGTGTCAGCAGACAGGAGTGAGCTGTACAGTACACTGCGTTACATTGGGAAACCTAAGAAATTTCCATCTGAGAGGGGAGGGAACCTTGTAAAAGAGACTGTAGGTTCCCCCTCAGTGGGAAACTGATCAGTCGCTGCTTCAGTTCAGGGTGTCACTACATCTGCCTGTCGTCAGTCACTCTGCTCGGACCACCACACTCACCTGCACACCGTGAGTACTGCACCACATACGGTACTATATCCACATCTGTGTGTATGATAATAGAAAAGTAGGTGTACTGATGATTTTCATAGTGTGGCATACGATGTATGTTCTGTGTGTGTATTACACTGTATACAGTTTATATTTCATATATAACAACAAGCATATTTTTGTATATGATACCTTCATATTTATATACATAAAATATATTTACATACTTGAATGCATACTGTTTAAATTATAGCAATGCAATATGTATGTGTTAAAAATACTAAAATAATACGTAGTTAAATAATCTGTAGGAAATATTAAAGTATTTTTGTGGGGTTTAAATGTAATCTGTAAATATGAATCCTGTTATCAAGCACGTTTTGAATATCTATTCAGTGCTGAATTACATTATTTATTTACTCATATATTGTTTGTCTTATATCTCATAGATTTATCTTATAGATTATACTTTTAAGACATTATTTTTAATCATCATATGATATACTATCTTTACATATCAATCTGGAATACATACGTTCTCATTTACAAAAGAATAGGAATTAAAGAAAATGTGCCTTCAATTTATTTACAAAACATATGTGTAATATTTACAGATATTTAAACATAAATACGTCTAAATTTGTGACTAACTTTAATTGATACTATTCATCAGCCTAAGTTTGAATTTCCTCCTGGAAGATGTCACAATCAATGTGACTCACGTGTATACATAATATTCATTTACAACGATGACACTCACACAGATATTATGAATGGGATTGCCCTCTGACATAGTGAAACACAGACTATCAGGGGGAGTGAGGCCTGTGCGAGTGGGTGAGAAAGTGTTGATGACTGTCAGCTGATCCCTGTGATTGTGGGTGAAGAAGCAGAAGTGAAAATTCACTTGTTTCCATGGAAATTATGATTTAACAATTTAACACGCAAAAAGTTTCTCGACAGACACTCGGCTAAAACTGGGAAAAACTTTTCAAAACCAATGTTACAAAGTGCTTTCCAATAATAAAATAAAGCACACAGAAAAAAAAATACAGCACACAAATACATAAGTGACTATTTCTGCTGTGTGTTGTGTATATTTTATAAAGGTTTTTTCTACCAAATACAATAAAATATAAAATAAAGATCTGGTACCATATAATTGGTGGGATAGCTGAATAAGCCATCCAACTAGGATTTTTTGCAATAAAAAAAAAAACCTTTATCCTCGTTTTTCGACCAATTGTCGTTCCACACCGTTGTCATAGCAACACCGTTCAAACATCAAAATGTACGACTTGTAGCAATTTTGAGAGTTTTCAAAAGGGTTTTGTTGTACTATGTTCACAAAAAATCAAAACAATTTTTTCCCCATTAATTTTCAGTGGAGGTCATCAAACCACAACAAGTCCCTCACATTTCAAAGTAAAGATATAAATGATTAAATGACGCATCATGAACAACATGTCAACGCCCACGGACGAATAATTTTTCACACAGCACTTCTTAAAAAAGGTGATGACGACAGCAATCCCAACACAATATCTCCAGAAATTACATAGCCTACTTTGTCATAATAATTCATTTGTTATTCGCTACTACATTTACTTATATAGACAGATTACATTAGAGTACAATGAAAGTAAGAAAATTATAGTGCAATAGCTGTTGCTATATTAGAAAAGGTAATCACAGAATACATGATTCATCACATGTAAATATGTGTATAAGAATAATAATTGTACCACCCCTAACAATATAAATACAGGGATGATAACTCTTAAAAATACTGGACAAAATATTGAGTAAAACTAATATTATTCTTACTTGTGAAATTTGCTGACCTCTGCGATCAGTAGCCTTTAACTCTATAATGTGACTCATCTCTGTCGGTAAACCCCCATGGTTAAATCTGACTCTGAGCGTGGGGGCGGGACAAAGAGGAGTGTCAGCGTTTTGATGACAACTCTTGTGATGTCACACATTTTACAACCTATAAAGGGTTTAAATTAAAGCTAAAAATCATGAACGGTCTGAGCTCCCTGGAGACACAGCCTCAGCGTGAATCCCAGTCCCTGGTGTGACTGTCAAAATTATAGTTTTTGTCAGTTTGTAAAATCCTGCTGTGATTGTTATTCCTCTTCAGCTGTTACTACGAGTATTGAGCTCAGTCATTTCCACTGAAGGAATCCTGCTGCTGTCTGACACGGCCCTGTAGTGAGGACATCACCACACCTTTTCTTTGGTGGATCTTTTACTCCAGACCTTTGTGTCCCTGCAGACTGCCACCATGGTCTGCTTGGCGTTGATGCTCGCTGTAGTCGTCATCGAACATGTTTATGGAGGACCTCCATTACCTTCCCTGCCCATGAAAGGTGAGCATGTCATGGTACAACAAGTCACTGACACAGGGAAAAGTGAAGAGTGGTGCCTCCTCTGGCAACTGTATCATTGTTTTGTTGTTTTTCTACCTGGTCAATATCCAGTATTCAAAAATTAACCAATATTGGCCTAATGCATGTTTGAATGTGCTGCTCCTCCAGCAGATGGATGCTACTGGGTGTCTACAGAGGTGCCGATCTTCAGAGTGGAGGGTGAGGCTGTAGTCCTTCAATTCCCAATGTTCCTGAGTGCCCTCGAGAAGCGCAAGATCGCCCCCCCATCGGCAAAGTACCTCATCAGCAAAGACAACAGGACGGAGGGCACGACCTACCAGGGCGAGGGACGTGTCCAGCAGCGTGATAAACAGCTGTGGTTCCTCCCTGCTCAAGCTTCGGACTCAGGGGAATACATCTGTACTTACAGGTAGGGGACGAGATTCACAAAGTATGACCTCTCAAGTGGCACTAATATTTTCTCTTTGGCCTAATGAGCTTTATTTGTGGGTTAAAAAATTACACCTTGTACTACATTACACATTATACATCCAGAATATCTATTAAAACACACTAAGTAACTATCGGAATAAATCTCATTGACTGACGTCAAATGCTAAATATTGAAGGTTTTTTTGGTGTTTTTAAAAGGACCTAAAATAGTTGTCACTATGATTTGTTATTTCTAAGACATGTGCTACAAAGAGTATACAGGACATTTTTATGTTTACCCATTTATCCCCATTAAACAACCAAAAGTCATGAAAGGGTTAAAAAGTACACAGTATTTTTTAGTTCTATCCAGTAAGACAGGGATAACTGAGGGAATTGGAAATATGAAAATACTCCACTGTATTTTAAATTTTTGAATAGCACCTTGCTGCTATGTTGGAGATTAGACTGTGGGAAAATTATCCCCCTTTGATTTTGACTTTCTTGACTTTCTTGCTACCTGTGATTTCATATTTCTGTCCTGATTTCTGTTTCCAGAAATGAAACCTACTGTGTAACTGGGAACATCACACTACAGGTTTACAACTCTACTTCTGTCGACATGCAGAAAATCTCCTATCCAGTGCCAGCCACAGTGGGAGAGAGGGTGACATTCGTCTGCCCAGCTCTAAGTTACTTCAACAAGACAGATGGATTGATTGAGTGGTACAAGGTGAGTGGAAAATCCTCTGCACTGACCAAAGCTGTGAATCTGAACTTTGTGCTCTAGACTGTCGTAAACAATTTACACCCTGTGTGTTTTTTTCAACTCAAGGCCTCAGGCTACACTGAAGCCTTAGTCCCTTTAGTGATGGTGCTTTGCTCCTTTTACATGTGTGACACAGTTTGTCTCTTCCTGACAGGACTCCAGCCGCTCTGCCTTCAGGGTGGGCCGAGCAGGATCCTTTATCCGGGACAGAGAAACCCTCACGATTGTCGCAGTGAAGAGATCCCACGCAGGTTTCTACACCTGCCAGCTCAGAGTGCTCATCGACAACCAGCAGTACACTGTCAGCAGAGCCATGCTGCTGGATGTGGAAGGTCAGTGATGCTTTCAGGTCTTTCATCAACGGCTCCTAAACAGCTTGCTTAAAATCACAGACAGTATAGAATGGGCGAAGCTAACAAGACGTCACCCATTGGTTTGTGGACTCGCGTTTTGAAGCCAGGACTTTGGTATTTGAATTTGGCTTTTTAGAACCACAAGGGACCATATATGGAAATGAAGGGAGGAGTGAGGCCCTGTGATAGACTGGCCACCAGTCCAGGGTGTACTTCACCTCTCAACCATTCCCAGCTGAGATAGACTCCAGCCCCCTGTGACCTATCTGGATAAGGGTGTGGATGATGGATAGATGGATGGGAGGACTGAGCAGGCGGGTCTAACTTCAACCTGAGGACACTCAGGTGGACTCGAGATCAGAGCTGGCTTCATTGGAGACCAGACCTGTCAATAAAGATAACAATGCCCCTAAACACTGCCCTATGTGTATGAGACTCAGATCTAGTCTCATTTGAGACCCTAAGTCTTGTGTTTTTTTTGAAGACTAATGTCTCCTTGAGATGATGATGAAATGATTTCCAGGTGGAGCATCAGATCACTGAGAAGAGGAACTGACTTTAACTAATGACAGAATGACTTGTGGGAAAAATATGCTGACTGAGTATTTCATGAGTGAATGACCATTTTTTTAATTGAAGTCAGTCGGAGCCTGAGTTTCTTGGAGGCATCCTCTAGTGGCCATTGGGAGTATTACACTTTTTTACACCACATTGGAGGTCTATGTTTTCTACTAATTATTCAGCTGAAAGTGACACTACATGAAGTACTCCTGAGAAAACCTATTAACCGTGTGTGCACCTTAGTGATTGATTGAATATTACCATTTTTGAATTGAAGTCCACATTGGCCTAATTTTTGAGACCTGGTTGCATCGTCCATTTGTACAGTGTGTGCCTAAACACAGCAGTTTATGCTCTGAGACTGTTGCAGTGTAAACTTCTATTAGCTGTTTTGTACTATGTAATTTATTTAGTAAAGTTATATGTAAATATACTACCCTTTTTTATTTAGTCAGTATAAATAACAAATATAACAACAAATATATAAAAGAAAATAATAGATACGTTGCCACTTTGACTGTAATGATATGATTATGAGCATTAATCATACATTAATTCACTGGAAATGTCCTCCCTTCTTTACACTATAACTCATTGGTGTGCACTGCCCTCTGCTGGCCTGACACATGCAACACACCGACTCAGCTGAGCCACAAAGAGCAGGGTTGTCATGAAGACACTGAAACCTGGCATGAAGTATTGATACTATAATTGTATACCACTGTTGTTGTCATTTTAAGAGTTGTTTGGCTAAATCTGTAAATTTCTGTCTGCCAGGTCCAGATCCTACAATCACAACTACGACCACTGTGCCTAACACCTCAGTGACCTCTGACCCTGGGCTGATCAGCAGCAGCAGCACCTACAGCCCCGTTCAACCACCTGTGATTGTGTCACCACTAAATGGAACCATTATTGAAAGCACACCCGGTCAGTTATAAAAACTATTTCAACATCATGCCTTTATGCAACAAATATTGATATTCAACAAAAGTCTAATGCAGATTTGACTTCATTTAGGTTCAGGGCTGGAGCTGTTCTGCATGGTGCTCACTGAATGTCGAATGGCAGATTCCACTGAGGTCACATGGCTGGTCAATGACCAATCAGTGGAGTCATCATACCTCGACAGGCGGGCTCTGCAGGGGGGGAGAAGGTAACTCTTGTTTTTTCACTAATATTCCCTTTTAAGAGTGAAACCTGAGGTAAAAAAGGAAACTTGAAGATTTGCACAAGTTAGGAAAAGATACTGAGATCTTATGAGGGCATATTATGTGGTGCAGCTAACCCCTAATCCCTAAATATTTTATCACCATCTCTTTACTAAGTGAGCTTTCATGACCTTCCTCAGTTAAACCAATGTAAACAAGCAGCCATGTTTGTGTTTCCAGGGTAACCAGGGTGTCCGAAGGCTGCCAGATCGAGTTGAGACTAATTGTCTCAGAAATAACAGAAGAAGACGTGAAGATGGAGATGAAGTGTGTCACTGAGAACGCAGGAGGGAGAGGGGAGGTTGTGGCACAGCTTCAACTAGAGGGTGAGTCTGAATGAGGGTGCCATACTGAAACACTTCTGTCATTGAATGTATCATCAACGAAGTACATCCTCCTTAAAGAACACATTATCAAATATTTCATAGCATCAAACAAATAGCCACTGGAACAGCACAGTATGAACAAATATAAACTATACTGATCTACCTGTCTCTCTGTTCACAGACTCCACAGCTTCATGGCTGGTTGTAGGTGCCGTGGCCACATCCTGCTTCTTGACAGTGGTTTCAATCTTCCTCTACGTCCTCTTCAAGCCTAAGAGGAAAAAGAAAATGGATTACTTTCTGGCTCGGCAGAACAGCACCTTTTAGCCCCGTCACTGTTCACACTCTCTTCATAAACAAATCCTCTTTTAATGTGTTTTCTGTTACATCGGATTAGTCGTGTGTTGTGTGCATGTGATGTCATACCGGGGCACCGCCATGTTGTGGGTTTACATGATGCTGTTGGTACTGAAGTGGCAATTACATGGTTAATTTGACACTGTAGAAGTTTTCATGCATCTATCTTGTACTGAAGTGGCAGAAACAACCTGCCATCTCAAATATGCATTCAGTAGCCACTTTAAAAATTAGCAGCTGAGGTACAAATGCTACAAAAATAATGTTTAGTTGTGACTGATGGTATTAATTCAACCATTTTGTTGGTTTATTGTCTGCAGTGGTGTATTTTTGTGGACTTTATCATACACATTTGTTCATAATGATTGTGTGTATGTGTGTATAAATGTGTGTGTGTACTTTATATGTGCAATAAATGTTCTCAGGGAAACATTTTGTATAGAAGAAAAGTGTTGTAACAGTTCATGTTGAAACATTAAAATTGGTTATTCTATGAAAGTGGTTTGAGAAAATATTCCCATAAAAATATAATCTGTTATAAAGTGCTAGATTACTCCTCTCTTTAAAGAATTTGATGGTGCTGATGGACAAACTGTCTATTGTAACATCTAAACCTCCATCATGGCATAATCCAGTTGTACTGATGCTATAGACTGAACACTGTTGCCCTCTTGTGGCGATTTTTTTCCTATACGTTGATCTCCCCCCAGATCGTTTCTTTGGTAATACCCTATCTCTGGGGTATTGAGGTGTGTTGAGGAGTTTTTGTTGTCTGGAAATTTTCCCTGAAGTGCCACAATGTTAAAACTGAAAGTCTTTAGATTAGTCAGTTTATAGATCCATGATTTCCCCTCATCAGGACTGAGACATACACAGAATGAAGGGCTGCAAGAGTCAAACCAAAAGACTTTCAATTTCACAAATGTGAGTGTGCCCCACTTTCTGCACTAACAAAAAAAGTCACCACAAAACCTTTTTCTTGAGAACCACTGAGAGAAGCCGAGGCACAGCGATCTATACATCAATGCACTTTTAAAACCACATCCGGTTTCAGGGTTGTAGACTGGGTACAGAATGGGTGAAGCTAACGTGACCACTGGTTTGTGGAGTCGCATTTTGAAGACGGTTTACTGTTTGAATGTCGCCATGTTGGAGCCACAAGCGACCATATTTGGATATGAAGGGAGGAGTGAGGAGGTGGGTCTGACCCTTGAACCTGAGGACGCTGAGACTGGAGTTCAGGTCTGGTGTCACTGGAGATGAGGTCTGTCAATCAAAACTAACCACACCCCCAAATCTTCCTCTTCTCTCAGCCTAATATCTACTTAATAAAATGACTTTCAGATGGACCAACAGATCACTGAGAAGAGCTGTGGCTGACTTTTGAATTGAAGTCAGCTGGAGTCAGAGTCGTCGGTGGTATCACACCTTTTTGCTCTTTCTTGTTGGCTCCACCTTTGAGCCCTGTTTGTATATACAGTCTGTGGTTGTATGGTTGTGTGGTAACAACTGTGCATCAATGATGAGGTTTTCTGAATTCAGGTTGTTTCTCTGTGCGGCCACAAGAGGTCCCAACATGACAGTGTTTCAAATGGTGACACCATAAAATAAACAAGACCCATGGGAAACAGCTGAACTTGGAAAACTGGGAAAGATTAAAGCTGGGACTGGAAATGTGACAGGGGTGAGAGGGAAAACAGAACAGTAGAGTAAACAGTGAAGTCACACGTATTAACTTGTGTTGTTGCTGTCAGGTCTGTGTATGAAGAGCCGGTTCCAGGCTGATCTCCTCCCAGCTATTGCTCAACAGATTAGGACATCAGCTGGCTTTCAAAAGATCCTGAAAAGGAAATTGCAACATGTGCTGAAGTCTGCACAGAAGGGGAAGTCGGAGCTGGGAAGGACACGTGTGAGCTTAGATAACTTTTTTTTTTTAAATATGTTTTTACAGGATTTTCACGTAACCTGAGGAAGTGGTTCTCGTTACAGGATTAGCACAGCATCAGGCTGGTGAGTGTCTTCTCTATCTCTACACTATTCACAGAAAACAGGAACAACTTAGGGATCTCAGAGATTATATTAATTCAATTTTACAATCACTGTGAGTTACTGTTTGTCTGAACTCCACATCTGCTCTCAGACACTGGCTGGATTTAGGGCAAACATGTGGTCACAAAAACACCAGATCAGCTTTGGGCCTTTTTTAGTTTTTGCTTTTTTGTTCATACCAAGTAAAACTTGGCACCATCCTCAGGAAGGGGGTGTTTTTTTCTAGAGGTAAAATCAAAAGGTGAAACAACACATGTAATTTCTCAACCACACTGTTTTCCCCACATTTACAGAAGTCCGTCCAAACATGGAACAAAAACACTTCTGTTTATGTTTTGTGTATCAATGCATTTTATTCTACATTAAATATTTGCACATTTCTGGATATTGTGAATTAGATATTCTCTCTGGCCCTAAACACAATCAACTGAATAAACTGTTGACTGAAAACAACATTAAGTACGATGTATCTGTTGTACTGATGCTGTGGGTGATGCTGTGCAGAGTGGCTAAAAGGCTCGCTGGTGATGAGCAGAGTAAAACACAAGATAAAATATATACCACATACAAATATCAGCTAATTATATATATATAAAGCTACTCTCAGCATCCGATTCTATTCATTTTAATTTGTAATGATTAAATTGTATGATTGAATATGTCATCAGAGGACATGACACTGAAACTGAAGACTCAACTATTTACACAAATTAAAAATTAAATGTATCTGTCACCTGTCAAACATCAGCTGTCTACACAACTAAAGGGGAGAAAATAATAAAAGTAATAATTTGTTTGTTGGAAGGTTTTCACCATATCTGACAAAAAACCCGAGGATGTGTGTCAGTGCTCCCGGGACTCAGCCTCACACCTACAAACAAAACCAGACTCTGCTTTGAAGTGGTTTTTCTGCTCTCAGCTCAGATGATCAGATTCAGATTATCATCATTTCAAGTGATGGGAAGCAAAACTAGCAGAAGCAGCACTCAGCCCCAAGTTCACTTTTGTAGTCTGATGGCTCATCACAAATCTCTGAAAATAGATGACTCACAGATTGACATATTTTGAGGAGAAAAGTCTTGAAAATCAAACTCTGATGCTTAAATCTTTGTAGTTTGAAATCTGAGAAGAATATGCTTTAATGTAAGCAGGGATTACACACAACAAGCTCAAATGATTCAATTCAGTTCTCATACAAGTTACACACAACATCACATATGGGACAGTTTTACTCTGAGAGTCAACACTGCACCTGCCTTATATGAATACTGCACTAGGAGGAGATTAGACCACAGTCCAGCTCTGCATCTTCATCATCTCTCAAACCCTGATGAAAGCAGATTTTCTTACAATTATGGAAAAGTGATGATGCTCTGTCAGTAAAGGAAACTGTAAATGCTGCTTGTAAATGAGTTGTTGCATTGGACAGAAGTTATTTTAAGTGCAGGTTACAGTCAGTTATTTTGGTCCTGAGAGGGGGGAGGTTTCACTGATAGTGTTGAAATGCAAAGGAAGGTGGACAGAGAGCTGCGCGGTGCAACCCAAACACACTCTTCCTCCTCTTTTATGGTGATTGTGTTGCTGGTTGCGTGGAGGTGGGACAGAGTCACTGAGTCATTGGCTGAGCTTCACAGTCCAGACTCCACTCTGCACGCGAGGGTCAGAGGTGAGGTTTCCTCTGTGCAGCTCTGCCGTGTGGTTTCAACTCTTTCATCCTTCCTCCGGGTGCCTCTGTGAGTCACTGAGGTGAGTCCAGACATGTCGGTAACTTATCCCAGTATCACACGTTTCGTTTTCTCAATGCTAAATATCCTCAGCTATTTATTTACCTTGTTGTGAATACAAAGGGCTCCTGAAGACACACATCTCAGGGTTGCATGTTTACTCTTTTAGAGAAGTGCGTCGTAACTCTGACCACAAAGGAAACACAATGTCTTTTACATAACACTGCAACTAATGACCTTTTTATTGTGTGTGTGTGTTACCTACACTAATATAGTAATATTGTGATGTAGAACAGGTAGTGAAACGTGGTATGGCTTCGAAACCGGGTGAAAATAATTGTATGAAATCAAAAACTAATTCAGGACCATGTTGGATGATTGTTCAGTGTTTGAGAAAAAGAAAACGTTTCTCTCTGCTTGTGTTTTGACTGTTTCAGATGTTTTCTCTACATTAGTGTGAGAGTCCCTGATCATTACATGTGTACATATAAGTCATGCACCAACTACACAGGCTTTGACCTGCTCTGTATATCGGACTTTGGCTTTTTAATTCAGGTCATTTACAGATTGAAAATGTCTGATTGATATTTAGTGTTAATTGCTTATTGTGGGTTTCTCTTGAATGACCAGTGCATCGCATCTTTCTCAGACTCTTTCACAACTTTAGTTACCTACTTCCACATACAGCTAGATTATCTACTTCTTCTACATCTGCTATTTCTACTTTCTCTATTTCTACTTTTCCCATCCCACTTCTACATTTTCTACTTTCTATTCTTTTACTGCATTTGCTTTTGTTTTTACATTTCCATTGTTCACTTTTTACATTTCTACTGCTACTACTTCATGTCTACTTTATCTCTTCTTCTACTGCATCTTTTGTTTTCCTATTTTTTCTATCTTCTACTTGTTTGATTTTTAATTTATTTATTGATTAGTTTATTTGTCAGGGACAGTGCAATGAACATAGACTACAATCTGATGTTTTACACGAACAGTATGTAGCATTAAGCTAATTCGCAACTCTTGTCCCTGGATGGGCTTTTCAAGGAAAAACAAACACATAAAAAGAAAAAAGACGAGAGCAAAGAATAAGAAAACAGAAAAAACAAACAAAAAACCTACGCAAACAAACAAAAATCAGAAATGATAATACTCGCATTCAAACAACTCTTTTCAACTCTTTCTACATTTTATTTTTCCTGCTTCTATTTTATTCTGCTGAAAATCACTTTTTAAAGAAATTCTTGGCAGATTATTTCAGCATCACGCTGCATTTTCTCCATGAAATGCATTTTCTAGTTTAGTAGCTTTATATAAACAGTTATACCCACAGTTGCAAAACCAAAAATAAATCACTGAGTTATGCACACACACATGCACGCCCACATCATTTCACTGCACACTAAATCCAATATTGTCCTCAGTCACATTCTCATGCTTTGCTGTAGGAAGGGTAACTCCCCTTGTTTTCCTTTTTGGTGCTAAATGAGTCACGTATTTTAATAACCTCCCGCGGTCAAACTGTATTGACACTAATTCATGTCACTTCAAGGATTACACGCACTGGTGACACTGACTCCTCTTGGGAGGCCGCTCTAACACAACACCAGTTTCCTTGTTTCCTCTCTGAAGGGCTGAAACTTGTCATTTATATGAGATTATTCCCACATGATGTCTCCTCAATCAGGACATATCTACAACTTGCGGTGCCTTCGGAAACAGCATCTTTCATTTTCATAGATGCTTTCTCAGACTTTGTTAAAAATAAACTGTTGTTTTAGTGGCAGATCATGAGAATCAGATGGACAAGTGTTTCCCTAAAGGTCAGTGTGTTTCCTTTTGGAAAAGAAAATATCCAGGGAGGGCTACAGTTTCCTACAACATGGTGCACAGCCAGAAACAACTGGAGTCACTGTCAGAGTCAGAGTCAGAGTCAGAATCAGGGTCAGATTGTGTTTATTGTCCCATAAAGGGAAGTTAGTGTTGCAGCAGGAGCCTGTGGTTAGGATTACAGAATCAACAGGTGGAGGTGGCACAGGCATCGCTATTGATCAAATGTCTTTTAAAAAAAATCAAATGTGAGTTTAAAAGCAGCAACAGGAGGCAGAGATCAGGCAAAGGAGGAAAAAACAAGATCACTGCAGCTCAGTGTGTCAAAGGTATTTAAGTATTGAAAGTCATAAAACGCTGACTCCACAGTTCTGTTGTTGCACAATTCATAATATAAAATTTCTGCTTTTCAACTCAGAGATTCTTCATCTATGAAGTATTTCTAATAGACCCAGGACAACTATGTGATGTAAAGATGAGCGACACATACAGATCAACATGTAGTTGATTCCAAGTGTTTGGAAATGAGCTCTGATCTAAGATGAACTGGTACGCTCTCCTACAGGGTGTGTCTTGTGTCATCTGAGCAAGTTGCTGCCTGTGTGTCAAGCGGAGGACAAGCACCAAGAGTCTGGGTTTCAATTCTCCATCATCATTCAGGATCACATCCTCTTCTTATGATAATTTTTTTTGCTTTACCAGCACTTCTCATCACTCGAGGAACATGGGAATTTGAACAGTGGAAATTGGCCCTAACTTCCAGTCAGTAAATCAGTTGCAGTTAAATCCAGAGGGAAAAATAGAAATGTATCATAGTTTATCTGGTCCGAATATCTGTGCATGTAAAACACTGAGGATCAGGGGAAGTCTGGGTGAAAGTGTTGCTTGCTCATTTGTTAGTTGTAGGAACAGTAGGTGGAAACAATTCACTGCTGTTGCTTCACATTTGTTTTATCAGTGAATTACGGTCGTCTGTGATGACTCATACTGTAGCTCAGTGGCCTGCATTCAACCACTGCTCAAGCCAAATCCCTGCCTGTTTGCTTCCACATTAACCCAGAAGAAGCCACAGTGACTCAGGCACCACAAGCCTTTTACTATCCTGCAAGTACCACATACAGCTTCATCCCTGACATCCACTCATGAAGTGACACATACTAAACTTCCTGGTGTGGTCATGTGGCAATGTGTGAATTTGCGTCGATAATAAATACGTAGGTCAGTTTTGTCTGTTTTACATCCTTCATAACTCATGTCTGGGTTATTATGGGTTAGTTACACCGAAGTTTGAGGATTTCATGAATTTGCACACTACAAAAAAAAGCAGGGTTGTTTTACCCAGAACTGGATGAATACTGGACTAACTGCATCCTGGGTTAATTTAACCTAGCATGCAGTTAGTCCAATTTTTTTTTTTTTTTTTTTTTGCATCATGTTTGCAATGTCATCATACTCAAATTTATCTCGTGGATTACAGTAAATGAATTTTATCTACAGTGGCAATAAAAAGTAATAGTAAGATAACCAGGTCATGCGTGTTTATCCACCAACATTATTACTTTAGGTTTGGGCCTATGACTCAGTCTGTTGTCTCACAGACAGATGGACAAAGTTCGCATGACTAAACAGATCTATAGGCCAGCACACTCAGCTACCCTCGAACCAAAAGCAAACAAACAGACACACTTGTTCCCTTCTGCCAGTTTGCTGTAGTGAAATCAAACATTGCACAAATTTGTTCAGTAAGTGAGGCCCATTTCCCAACAGCTTCTGTGTGGTTTGTGCAGTGCAAGCATTTTTAACACTGCCTTCAATCTCAGTATAGAACATACAATGCAGATTTTACTGAACAGTTTAGTTGAACAACAATAAAATCTTTAACAACACCTACTAGTCTTGTGCTTCCCTCCTGAAGAAAATAATCATCACACTGAGTTTGATGTTTTCTCTCCCCCCGTCCACCACCTGCTGCCACCTGAAACCAGCAGCTTTAACCATGTTTGCTCTGCAGGAGCAATGTCCTCTTGTTGTTTTGAGGATTAACTGAACTTTCCTCCAAATATGACGCATGGCTCAAAGATATTATGCCACAATTCAAAGTCAAACACCAAACAACTCACAATATGTCCTTCCCACAGGCAACAAAAACCTTTTTTAACCTGAGTTTGGGTTAAATAACAACAGGTGCATCATAATCGACATCCTACAATCCACTGTGTGCTGGTTGGTTTTTAATAAGGCACTTACCAGCGTACACTCTGGTAAAACAAAGGACTCTCACGGATAAAGTCACGTAAACCTATAGGTTTATGTTGTGGCTACCAGAATTTCTACTACTAAAATAAATAAATAAATAAATAATAATAATAATGTTTTTTTTCTCCCCAGTTTGGCTTGGTAGATGGCTTTAAATATTACAATACACAGGAGCCCACCACTGCTGTAGAGATCAACTCATAGACTCTATCAAGCAACCAGGTCTCAAAAATGAGGCCGATGTGGAAATACTAAAAAGTGCAACACTCCCGACAGCCACTAGATGTTCCCTCCACAAAACTTCAATTCAAATATTATCATTTTCAATCATGAAATAATCAATACATTTTCATTGGACTCGAGTCTCATTGGGCAGTGACCTCAAGTTCAAGGGTCAGAACCACCTCCTCACTCCTTCATATCCAAATATGGTCACTTCTGGTTCTAAGGCTTCCACCTTTTACATTTTTAAACACATTTGCTCATCTGTTGAATACAATAAGTTGATGCATCAACACTTGACAGGGACGAAACCTCTTTTCTTCTTTGTTTTCCAACAGTTACCTTTAAGGGATCTATTAGCTGCTGCCTGTAGTTATATAGGTAACCAGTAATATGTCAATGTGGCGTTAAAACAAGCTGATCAAGTGTAACACTACAGATGACAACGTGCTTGTAGTAGGTGTGTGGCTCAAAATAATGTAACAGTGAAGAAAAACAAAATATGTGATCTGTCTAACATCAAACTCTTGGTACGCAGAAGAAAAATTCACACCTCCATGTGATTCAGTCCGAGCTGTTCACCTCAGCCCCAAATATTTTACACTCCCACGTCTCCGTTCATACCATGACAGTTCTTCCCACGCTCCTCTTTGCCCGAGCATGTCCCAGAGAGAAACTATGCTCCCCGAGTGCTCCTGAGACCCTTAACAACAACCAGACACTGAGGTCAGTATCTGTCTTCAATGGTTCTTAATGTGCTTTCAAAAGAAGCGTTTGAACCTACAACATGCAGCTTTCAGAGTATAAATGGATACCAGAGATGGAGATGCCAGGCAGGAGGCAACGAGGAAACAAAAAGGTTGATGTGACGAGAGAGGATGTGGAGGAGAGGGCCCCCCTTTCCTCCAAATCCTCCCACGTGGAGACTGATGATTTGCTGTGGCGACTCCTAAAAGTCAACAGCCAAAACAGATTCAGACTCTTTGTTATAGATCACTGCCAATTAAAAAAAAACAAAAAGAAAAACCCAGAATAAGCAATACTACTATGTTTAACCTCTCACAAGGTTTCTCCAACATGTGCTTAAGGCCTTGTCCACATGGAGATGAAAACGTTTTCCTTTTAAAAACATTTTGCATAAACATGGCATTGTGGCGCTGCAACACTGCCATACACCAAAAACAGAAGAGGAGATGGAGCATGCACATAAAACTTATGCAATGCAAATAAACAAAACAAACAAAATTTAAATTATCCTGAACTCAGAACAAACACCGGGATGAAAGTTTGTTTGTTCAGTGAAAATCCAACCAACCACAGAATCTGTTTACACCACTACCTTATAATTCATCTGTACACAATGTGAAAACTAATCTTGCACATTAGTCAGAATAGCTCATGATTCATCCTTGTCACCAGTACCACTACTGTTATTGAAATAGTCACACCTCAATTTGCTCATGTCCCTAAAACCAATGAGAAGTTTTCAAACTCAGGTTATTCAACTGAAATTAAAATTAAACTCATTTTGGAATTTCAGTAGAAAGAAAGTTTGAGTCGACTCAACTAGTGAATTTTATTTGTTTACTTTAAGTTTACCCTTTGTAATGCATTATAACACACTTCAGAAAGACTAACACTCTGTGACCTGTTGTGTGTG
>OOFC01037323.1:0-12198 GCA_900323345.1 Pseudochromis fuscus
CAGAGGAGCCAAAAACAAAACCCTCCTGTAAGACACATTCATCAGGAGGCTTAACTCTTACTTACAACAAAGTGCAAGAGCAACCTTTAAGAGCCAAGTGCTCACATGATCTATCACGTGTCAACCAATCAGAGATAAGGAACTGCTCTAAGATGTTTTTCTGCCACAACAAAAAACAAATTCTAATGACATTTGTTTTATCTCTCATATCTACTGTAATTAACACATGTAAATAACATCAATCTAATATATTCTTACTTCCATTCAACAATATAACTGATGGATAGAGGGAAAAAAGACTGCAAGAAACAACCGATCTGACAGAGTGTAGGGGCAGTGAAATCCACCTATTAGCACATCTTAACTAAAGCTCACAGATTACTACTTTATATCTCATTAATCTAAAGAAAAGCAGCTATAACATGAAACTTCATTGTTTTATGGGAATTTGTTCCTAACTTTGTGTGATGCCACAGTCAGGAAGCGTAACTTTCTACATTAAGGCCATTACTTTAAACCAATTTATTTAACTTGCAGCCACACCCCAAACATTTTAGCCGCACACTTCAGTTATATATATCCTTTATTTAACCAGGTAAAAAGCCTCATTGAGATTTGTAATCTCTTTTTCAAGAGGGACCTGGCAGTTAACAACAGCTCTTCTCTGTTGTATTAATTTTGACTTTTTTTTGAGTTGCTGTATTTGAGGAGATGTCCCTTCCTGGTGAGGCAAAAGGTGTGGCTGAGGGAGGAGGTTGCTTAAGTCCTGTGGCCCCGCCCATCAGGCCGTACCATGTGTTTGCTTTTGTTTAGGGGAATTTGTATCCAGGTAGAATTCTTTGTGTGTTTGATTTTAGTTGGTGGACGTTTAGGCCCCGTCCACATGGAGACGGGTTTCAGTGTAAACAGGAAAGTTTTTTATCGTTTACGCCTTGTGTCAACACGGAGACAGAGATTTGGCAGCCGAAACCGATACTTTTTGAAACCAGGTCCCAGAGTGGGAAAGTCTGAAGACGCCACCCGCTGCGTCTCCGTGAGGACGTCGAATACACATTCTCCTGAAACGCTGCCGCTGTAGCCCCGCTTCTGACCCTCAACTCGCCTGCGACAACATCAGTAAAAATGGCGGAACACAGCGTCACGTCAGTGCTGCAGCAGCTACTGGGCTTGTTTTGACTTTTACAGCAAAATCTTCTGAAACTACACAACTACCATGAGCAACAAGTGTGTGTTGTTGTGGGTGTTGGTTTTATCTCGTACGAGTTTAATGCGCATGCTTCGTGTCTTCTTCCTTGTTTTGGTGTGTGTCTGTGGCGTTTTCGTGTGGACGCAGATATAAATATCCGATTTTCGGGGGGAGATGTATTTGTTTCGTCTCCGTGTGGACAGGGCTTTAGTTGATAGAGACACATGTCGAGGCAGTGAAAACTAATCAGGTCCAACTTATTGATTTCTAAGACGTACCACAAGACTGGGAATTGCAATAAAGTAACTTTCTCTGTTATGTCTCAAACAGATTTATAACAACACTGTGTTTGATCTCAGATTGAGATCAAAACTGATCATTTCATGTGTTCATCATCTTGATCCACAACAGAGCACAAACTAAAAAATGCTGTTGTTAGTCAGAACTGGGTCAATACTGGATTAATTACTTTGTTTTTATGAAATATTTAGTTTTTGTTTGGTTTTAACGCAACATTTTTCCAGACTACTTTCACCCAACATTTTATTGTTTTAACTTCATGTTGTTTCTTCCCAACATTTTCCACCTGTTTGTTGTTTTTACACATTATTTGGTTGTTTGAACCAGATGTTTGTTGGTTTTACATCAGTCTTACCAGGTTAAATTGTCATTCTTGGGAAAATCGTAAAAATATGCTGTTTGTCCCTTAAATTATGTAGAAGATCAAATTTATTATTTTTGGCTGTATGATGTTTAATGACTGAATATTTATTATACTATATTTTTTAATGAATATTTACCTGTGTAAAAGCAAAAAACCCAAACAACAACAACAACAACAACACATTCATCGGTTGTTTTTTCCATATTTATAAAAGACATTTTAGATTAACAAACAAATCAATGTCAATGGCCGAAGGACCCAAATACTGAATCACCTCCTTGTAAATATATTGTTCAGACAAATTTTCTCATACTTTTTTTTACAAAAATATAAATTTGTTATTATTTTATTAAACACAGAGTTTAAATTGCTGCTTGTTTTTAACTCCAGGCAACTCTTCTTTGTGCTGTCATCGAAGTTGTAGTCTAACCCAGTTCTACGTTAAAACAACCCAACATATTTAATGTGCAGACAACACAAAAGATACATATTTATTTTAACCTATTTCCTGTCATAATTCACAGAAAATAAGAAATGCCTCATGTTTGTCAAATTATTTGGTTGTAGGATATTTGAAAGCAGATGATGTTTAATGTGTCCTCTTCATTATTCACGACATTTGTCTGTGATTTTTTTAAAAACAGTATAAAACCAGTGCATCACAAACTTACTCAGTTTTACAAATACTCAAATCTTTGGCGGCAAAAACAACTTTTTCAGATTTCTGTAATGGGAGTTTCTGTCAAATTAAATTATCCAACAGCTCATCCTGCTCCTAACACTGAAGAACCCCTACAAGACCCTCAGGAAGGATCCCAGCCCACACATGGGGAAACTCTGACAAAGTTTATCGACCTAGATTTACCCAGAGACCAGTGAGTTCTTCGACGGATGTCCTCGGCCCCCCGGAGCTGTGACACACTTGTTCTGGTCATGCCCTACATCAGTTATATTTTAAGAATAATTTCTTGACCGTGTCCAAGGTTTTCAACTTGCAATTGCCAATCTTGGCACATCAAATGTACATGACCTCAAAATACTTGGAACTGGAGAATCTCATCAAAGCAGAGGCCATCAGCTTTTTGGACCGTAGAGGTCTTCAGGGAATAGCAGACCTCCGACAAACCCAAGGACTTGAACTGAGGGAGACTCACACTTTACTGCACCTAATCCGAACTGCTGTATGTCTGAGTTCAGCTGATGGCAATTATAAAAAGACGATGAACTGGACAGAGTCAGTAACAGATACTACATTTCAAAGAAGCTATACAATAAAGGGTGGAAGAGAAAGCACCATATGAGTTATAACTGTTGTATAACTATGTCACACTTTTTCTAAATCACACTGATTGAGAACATTTTTTGCAGTGATCTCCACCATAATAGAATAATATCAGGTTAATATTATGGAGTTAAAAGAAACTTGACTTATGATTTGAAATCAGACCATCGTATTAAAGTGTCATGTCATGTCGACCCATCAGACCACTTCAGCTTCCTCTTTCACATTACTCCTGCCAATCTCAGACCCAAATAAAAGGAGATGAGGTGTTTCTCTTAAGTCTAGTGTTCAGACAGATGTCCCCATCTAATGCACTTCATGCTTCATGAGTTAAACATTACACCTTCTTCTTCCTACCTGTGTTGCTCTGTTAATGTTTTAAATTAGAATTGTTAACCATCTTTTTGTGGGCTTGAGGAGGGTTGATACGTGTCTAGAATTGTGTTTCCTACCATGACAGCAGTGTCGTGGTGTAGCTGGGAAATAGTACACTCTCATAATACTTTTAGGATGAAAATGTAAATGCTGTTTTTTGCAGTTTTGGTTGAGGTGCTGCTGTAAACCTGGAAGAGAAGTCATATCAATCATGTAAATGTGTCCTACCCCTGTCATAATAATAAGCAGCAGCATCTGACATATAGTATATTACCATCAGAAGAATAAACTGATAGCTGATGTGCACTGATGAGTTAAAACATTATGAGCTCACACGCTGTTAGTTCTTTGTATGAAGCCAAAGAAGCTCAGACCTGCAATGACTTGGACTCCAAGAGGCTACCAGTGGATCCTTAAATCCTATTGCACATCAGACTTCATGAACTCATCTTGAGACAACTTCAATTGTTTTTGGCAAAACTTAAATGAGATTGAATTGAACTGAATTTGTTCCAGAAGACTCCTAATGCCCAGTCTCTGGTCCAGAGTTTGTCCCTCCACAGACCTCTGTGGGTGGGTAGGTAGTCGTCCATGCTGACCTGGAGCACCCAAAAATGTTGGAGTTTCAGAATTAAACCATTTATCTGACATCAATACAAGGATGCTGCTGCAACTGCTCTACATATAACAAATGATGAGACTGCAGCTGATAATCTGTGTGATAGCTCACCTGTCGAAGGTGAAAAAAAGTGCACAAAAATCATTTGCCACCTTCCTTATCAGGGGTATTTATAATTATAAGTAATTAATGAAGTTACAGCTGTTGTACCACATGTGTAGATGCCAATCAAATGCTAGCACGCCTAAATTGGTTGTCACAGAGGTGTAGCCTCTGGGAGGTCACATCACAATCATATAATGTGTCGTCACTCCAATGAGTTTATTAAGTACCAGTTGGGACATTTCTGTCCTCCTGCTGTCACAGGACCATCATCATTATTTGCTCTGTGGCTGTGTTTCAGCTCATCAATGCTTTCAATAAGCTAAGCCTGGTAACACAAGTCTGAGTAATGGGAATAGCAATGGGAAAGAGAGTCAAGAGGTGACACAGTTGGGAGCTTTCTTTCTGAGGCAGATACCTGAGCTCATCCGCAGAGCAGACAAACCCAGACCTGGTCTGATCCATAAAGAGGTCCACAGCTCCACTGTCAGCTGCTGCTGTTGAGCATTACCCTGCAGCTCTCTCCAGGGTTTCTGTGGCAACCTGTCTCACCGCTGGAGTCGCGGTATAGAGCTGTCACCGTCTGACAGCCGCACACTGCTGAAAGCACCGCTGCTGAGTGAAAAACTGGAGCTAAAAGTGCACTGCAACAGTAAAACTGGAACCACAATGGGCTGTTTCATATTCTTTTTTTTTTGCTTATTATCTTGTATTTAGCCTCCACTGTTGTACACTGTCCCCCAGTGGGAGATGCTTTATTAAAAATGGGATTACTTGATTGCTTTGACTACTGATTGCTATTGTGCATGCGGTGGATGCTGTACGCTGTGAGTCGTCTTTGATTGTGTGTGGCGGAGCAGGACTACTGTCGTGCTGTGTAACTAATTATAAATGACCTCCTCTGCAGAATTCATCTTTCCAGTGTGTGTCTGTGTGTGTGCGTTACAGTGTCTGTTACAACCTCACGAGCACGACAGGTAGGTCAAGGTGAAAAAATGAAGAGGAGGACACTAATGTGTCGTTTCAGTCATTCTCCATCTGTCTCCCTCTCCATATAATGTCCATTAACACCATTAACATCTAGAATGATAACTTCGCACCATAACCCATAATGGTCGCCATCCCCGCGCCGGAGTTCCCGCTGTTGGGTGAAACTTCTCACAGAGCGCAATCTATCACCTTTTTCAATTCAGCCCGATCTTATTCTTCAGCTTAATGTTACAGCAGGTGTACTCAAAAGCTCTTCATGAGCTCAGTCAGTCAGAGTGCCACAGCAAGGACACACGCTGTAATAAATGAGACGCGTTAAGCCTGGACGATATTGACAAAGTCAAATATAATGATGTATTTGACCAAGTAACTCAACACGTCTAATGTGACAATGTTTTAGAAGGACTTTTGCTGCTTTCAAGAGCAGGAAGTTTAACCTCCAACAGTTTTTCTCACGTTACGGGAACATTTAATTCTGGGGGACTTTAAGCATTGTTATTTCATGCTTTCACACATAGATTATACTTTACTTATAGTCACTTTTCACTTTACAGATTAATTTATTTTACATATGGAATGCAGTGTTTTCAGCTGAAAATAGTTCAAGAAGTTGAGATGAGGAACAAAGATATTTTTACCTACAGCCGATGCCAGGAGACAATGTCTACTCAACTTTTCTAAACTACAGAGACTCAATGTTTTTTTAACCCAGTAACACCAAGAGAAAGCTGTGTAAAAATTAGCTCATGGGCACCTCCACAGCAAAAATACAACATGGAGTCATACTGGCCCTGTTCACATTTAGTTTTAGCCTGCATTTTGGGTGATCAGTTCACAAGTGGACAGCTGAGACACATCTGTGTTCATACATGTATTTAGCATGCCTCTCCAAACCGTCCTGCCGACCACTTGTGTTGGGATGTTGCTACGGCAACGTCAGGGCATGCACAGGCTTCACGTTACTCGCCATAAGCCAACAAAGTTAGCTAAAATAGAGGAGAAGGTAAAATGATTCATGAACTACTGTACATGTACGAGCTGTTCCAACTGTTTCTGGTGAGAGGACGAAGTTGTTGGCAAGTTGCAAACAAGCACAGAGCAAGATGAAGGAGACTAAGACTCCGTTTGAAAACATATCTCCCTAAACCAGGAATGATGTGTGTGTCCCCACATGAAGAACGCTGTAGTAAATATCCTGTATGTGGCGCTGTAATGCTGCCACAGAAACCCCCCAAAACAGAGAAGAAGACATGCACATTAAACTCGTGTACGTAAAAACAACATACAATTTTTTTTTTAGCAATTTCAGAAATAATCGTATTCGCCACCTAAATCGCCGTCTCCCTGTTGACGGGGCCTAAACAAAAGAAAAGCAGCAGCATTTTGTCTCACGTCCTTCTCTGCGTCGCATGTTAGTGTTCACACTACAAAAGATATGAGGTCACATGGGCCCAGACCAACTCCACACGTGGTTTGAGTGAATGAATCTTAATGCCTTTTGGTGGTCGTTCACACTTGTATCTAGTGCTGTCCACTGATCTGATCTGATCTGATCGTCTGAAACACTTCATGAAGTGTGAACAAGTGTGAACAGGGCCACTGGTCTGAAATCCACATGGAAAATATCTATTTTCATTTCAGCTCAAACAGTCACTATCAGTATTTAGAACAAAAATCCATATTGGTCAGGCTCTCACTTACAGTTTTAATCCATTGTTGTTTTTTTCCCCTGTGTACCATAAAGCCCCAGAGTTGGAAATGGAAAACACATCAATCGACCTCCTTCATCTCCTTCATCACCATCACTTAATAGAGCACCAAATGAGTGTCGGTCTGCTCCTTCAAACAGTCAAAGGTTTGGTCCACCTTACTTATTTACTACCCCACTCATCAAAACTATGAAACAAGACATATGGATTAATAAAAAGTGGATTCATGAGGTCGTCATCTGGAGATTTTCATGTGGTCCTAAAGGAATTTCAACAAATGCTGAGTACTTGTTTGCTACTTTTTCTTTACTCCAGGGTTCAGCCACATGCTCGATAAAAAATAAAATGTGTCACCACTTTTTCCCATTGTATGACACAAAATGTGTGGGCAGTGGAGATGCACTGATGATGTCACCAGTGGCAGAGGGCAGCACTCGTTTCCAAAGATATCATGGCTTCGCCTTTGGGAAACTGTCATGACGTCAGTCTTAATCCTTGTGGGTCAAGTAGCCCTTACAGACTCTGGAGGTGTTGTGTTGGGTCAGCAAAGACCTTTTGGACTTTGTCTTTTTGTTTGTCTCTTTTTGCCTAATCCCAAGATTCCTAAGTAAACTTTTGTTTTTCTGCATTTAAGTCATTTCCTGGTATCTGGTCATCATAGGGGCAGGTATCCACTTTACTACAGTGTGACAAGTGTGGGGATGATTTGATTGATTTGAGAGGAAAACACCAACATTTTCAGGTGTAATATGCTCTGAATAGGTCTCAATAAAGGTTGTGATAAGGTTTCTTTCTTAAAAAAAAAAAAAAACATTACACTTCTTAAACAACGTCCTCTCCATCTTTGGAGAAGTAGTCCTACATCTTACGGCCTTTTCACTATCACAGTGCAGCCATAGGTGGTGAGGGAAACAGCATTTTGTTTTTTAAAAATATAGAAATAACAGTTAATTTTAACCAGTCACACATTTTACCTTTAAAATGTTGATCTAAAAATGTACTGGTAACTTAATGAAAATAAATAAATGCAGTGGAGTAAAAACTACAGTATTTTCATGTGAACTGTGTTGGAGTAGAAAGTGGCAGCAGTAGTACAGTAATAACAGTTTTCTGCATCGTATGTTCAAATAATTTAATTTCAGCCTCTATCACATAAACTTGTAACATATGTGCTGATATTGATATATGTGGAAGGCCAATAACTGATTTTATCAATTATGGCGCATTTACACTGGTACCTACTCGCTTCGCTTCGCCTCGGATCGCTCAGGATCAGCCCCCCTCGGTTGCATTTACATTACCGAGGATCGTCCTTACTCCCTGTAGCTGGCTGTCATCCGTGACGTCATCTTTTATGTGATTCTTTCATTTCTGACCGCGCCGTCCAGCTCCCGCTAAATTTTCTCGTCTGCGACTAATGACAGAAAGGTTTGCACCTCGTCCTGAGTCCATGGGGCAGGATTTCTAACAGATACCATGTCTCTTCTTGTTGCTATTTCAAACACGTCTGCATGGTTTGCCGAAGGTTTAAAAATGGCGTGTTTGCGGGATAGATTACGTACCGCGCAGTGATGATGCAACAACACAGTGACGATTGCGACCAATAAGATTTTAGTACCTGCTCCAACCTGACCGGGTACTTTATTTGGATCCGCAGGAGATAAGGTACAAAAGTTGTACCAGGTACCAAGTTCCAGGTACTTTTTTTTGCCAGTGTAAATGCACCAAAACCGAAGTGAAGCAAATCAAGTACCAGTGTAAATGCACCATTAGTCTGGCTCTTCAATTAATTTTAATTTTTGTTATTTTCAGTATTCAATATGTTTTTAAAAAAGGAGGAAACTTGATGATGTAGGTTTTAAACCCCTGGCTCCACAGCACATAACATGAGCAGCAGGATTGAAGCCACAGTGCTCTGTGCTCTGTGTCTGTCTACAACATGGAGAGCTGGACTGCAAAGATAGCACCCCACTGATGCTTATGAAAGTTTCTTGGTGCAAATAGCGAAACGTGTCTGCCAAGGTGTCCAAGGAGTGTCCTCTACAATCTCAAATGAATGAAAACCTTTCCTTTGAGTCAGTGAGAGACCCCTGACAAAGGATTCAGACAGGGACATAACATCCCCAAAATGAAACCGTATTTTGTATGAGCACACCTGGTTTTATCCTCAGTTTTGTTTGGTCCTCCTCACAACCAGACGCAGTGGTCCAGTGTGGCAGATAAGACTCTGAATACCTTCCTTTCTTTCAGGTATGCCGAGTGGGTGCAACCCACTGACCCGTGACAACCCTCCTTTAGCCTCCTTAGCCTCCAGGAGTCTCCGGTGCAACCGAGCGGAAAGCTCAAACAAATGGTCTTAAATAGAATTTAAATATCGGGAATTAAATTATGTAAAGTGAGCAGGACCCTTAACCCAAACCCAGCTTCTTGAAAATCAACTCCTACCAACTATGATGCAATCCCTTCCCTACGATTATCTGTGAGATCCTCAGCACCCGGAGCTCTAACACCCACCTCTTCCTCCTATTTACAGCTTTTATTTGTCTGACTAAAGATGTTTTATTATAACTACGTCAAAAAAAAGCTTCTCTGGAAATAAACTGCACCTTTTCAGATGATTTTATAATTAACGTCAAAGCCGGAACAGTCGTCCCATTTATCTGAAATAATTTCAACCTTTAAATAGTTACAGCAGTGTTATCAGTTTCTAGTTATATCCGACTCATGATTCATCACTTTAAATGTCAGTTTGTTATGAAATCACCACAGAGAGGAATAAAGAGCACAATTTTTTTTGTGTGTGATCGTTGGCTCAACATTCAAAGCTAATTTTTCCCACTTACTTCTTATCTGTGTAAGTTTGTCTCAATGTGTTTGAACAAGAGACTCGCGAGCGTGTGCGTGTGCAGAGCGGTCATCCGAGGTCGAGTGATGTCAGTGTCAGTGCTCTCCCTCCTTGTTGACCCTGTCATAGTGACTGCCATCTAAGTGTCTCCATCCGTGCGATGCTGCCTGCGCACACACTCGGACACACGAAGGAGTTGACATCTTCAAGTGCAAGGGCGACAGCGCTGTCAGCGTCAAGGGCGAGGCCGGCAGGACGGGCGACTTCAAGTGTCTTCCCTGAGTCACCAACCCCCAACCCCACCAGGCGATGCCTCTCAGCAAGCTGCAGATTTTCTCTCGCTCGCTGGGTTTATCTGGTCCTGGTGGCCAGCTGCAAAGCAACAAAGCAAATGTAACGTGAGATATTCAACATGTTTTTATGTTTTTGCTCAAAAGTAGCAGAATAGAGTTTCTTTGCGTGCAAGCATTTGGATTTATCATTACAGGAAAAGTAAAACAATGGCTCAGGTCATGATAATAAGTCAGAATGCAAGACAAGCTCGATAATGAAAGTAGCTCATCTGAATGGATTAAATACACTTATTAACTATGTGTCCCTGAACTCCCAGATAATACCTGCAGGATCTCTTATGGGTGATTGTTTTAAAAATTCATAACTCTGTCACATCTTACACACACATCTATACACACACATGCAGGACGATAATGTCTAAGATCTGAGACAATGTCACAAAGATCAACATAGATTATATCATGGCAGAGGTCTTTCTTGCTTCAAATGTGATCAACAAAGTTACAATGTTAAAGGAACTGTCTTCAAAGGAACTGTTAGCTAAAGGTATCAAGCAGCAAGCTGTGTTTCTATTAGTTGGCAACATTATAGCTGAACAGTGTCGTTCATCAGAGACTGTCTGGGAAAGACAACACCTCCAACTCCTTGTTTTCTGCCTTGAAATGTTCACATTTCTATTTGCAATTTTATGTTTTCTCATCTTTCACAATAATGATTCATGTTCTGTTGTTTGTTGTGCTGAATGAAGTGTGATCCACTATTTCCGGTACTTCCAGGTCAGTTCAAAATGGAGGTCACACAGTGGAAAAGATGGGAAAGTTTTATAGAGTTTTAGTCGCACTCTGAACTTGCAGACGTTATTGAATTCATAAACAACCAACTGCAATCCTCTGGACAGCTACACGGGTACCGTTGGATGTGCGCTAATATGCCATATGTTTTCAATTTATCGTAAGAGTCCAGGTGCCAGATGAAGTTCGGTACTTTAGAGAAGTAATTTCGCCATCTGAGACATCTTGCTTGTCTCATTAACACTCCTCTCCTCCGGAAGTACCGGAAGTAAACAAATTATTAGCATAGCAGCATTGCTAGCAAAACACTTTCACGGGATTCCGACTTTAACAAACTCGGGATCCCGACTTATTAACACGGAATTCCGAGAAAGCATCACGGGATCCCGAGAAACTAAGTTGGAATCCCGAGAAAATTTCTCGAGATTAGTTTTTTTCTTTCTCTGTCCCTTTTTTTTTTTTTTCCCTCGAACGTCCCTTTAGGGGCTCCGTAAAAAACGGTAATTTTCAATCATGAATCCATATATGGTCACTTCTGGCTCCAAACAGCCAACACGGCCATGTTCAGACGTCAAACTGCAAGTCCACAAACCACCAGGTGGCGGCACGATAGCTTCATCCATTCTATAAACAGTCTAGACCAGGGATCCCTAAACCTCTTTCTACACACCTGATTCAAATGATCAGGATCATTATCAGGCTTCTGCAGAGCTTGATGATGAGCTGGTCATTTGAATCAGGTGTGTTGGAAGAGGAAACATCTAAAACATACAGCATAGTGGCTCTCGAGGACCAGGATTGGGGACCCCTCTAGATCCAGGGTTTGTTTTGTCTGCTCTTGAAACATGGCTGGACACGATGCTCTCATTGCAGATTTTAAGGACTCATTCTA
This sequence comes from Pseudochromis fuscus, assembly GCA_900323345.1. NCBI lineage: Eukaryota > Metazoa > Chordata > Actinopteri > Pseudochromidae > Pseudochromis > Pseudochromis fuscus. The sequence goes on from OOFC01037323.1 coordinate 11,750, forward strand.
ATGTATCAAAAACACAATGGCTACATTTTTAGGTAAATTTACTCTGATAAATCACAGTTATTAATAATTTATTCCATTTCAGTGAATAAATCCCCTTAAATGTTACACACTGTTCCTTTAAAGCAAATATTTTTACAGTGAGGAGCTCATTTGACTGAAACATGCAACCTTGCTTCATTACAATCGGATCAATTGTTTCTGAATTGGAAATGGAGAATTAATAAAAATGACGCAGCACACTTCAGATTTTCTCAGGCGAACATGGTTTGACAAACTGCTGAGAACAAAAGTGCAAAATGACATAAATACTAATCAAATATTTGTAGTTGTAGGAGACTAAATCTAGCGTATAAGCATCTCCAGCGCCTTTGTCTCTGAATGAATGATGAGATGGGATTTCATCGTGAACACGGAAGGAACAAAGAAAGAATTAATCTCCTCTTCCACAC
>OOFC01037324.1:0-12806 GCA_900323345.1 Pseudochromis fuscus
GTGCCAGATTGATGAAAGCTCTGTCAGATACCAGTAGGAGGAAGTGGGCTCGCTGACCACCCTGAGATGCCGTCTGATTGGCTGCTGCAAACGCTGCTGCCTCTCACTGCCTCCTCCCACTCGCACTGAAACTACAGAGAAATAAAAAAGGAAGAAGCAGAATAAGCTGTGAGATGTGCATCGTCGTCTCCGAGGAGCTCCACAAAACACACCAGTGGGTGAGGAGATGTAACACACAAACAATCCTCTCCCCAAACTGGGACGCCGAGGCCTGATCTGCATGCAGCCGGTTCGGATCCTCCGCCGGTGAAGTGCTGAGCAGCGCTTGTGTTGATGGCACAGAGATTATGAGAGATCCTTTCCCCAAAGCCCGGGAAGCTTAGAAGTTATTAGTGTTGTAACAACCCTGGCAGGGACACAGCGGCGGCCCTGCCAAGTCCGAGCTGCCTGTTGGTGGTGGTGGTGGTGGTGGTGGTGGTGGTGAGGGGGCCGTGCTGTCGCCGGGGAAGCGTGACGATGGTTTTGGATCAGACTCCTGGTTTTTCTTTTCTCTCTTTTTTGAATCTTTAGACGACGCTGAGATCGAGAGCTGGAAACCAACGTTATTAACCTGGGGCAACATGTGTGACCATCTAACCTGTGATGCAGAAACAGGATCTGTAGGCGGGACAAAATGTTTGGAGCAATTCGATAGGACCGTTAGAACGCAGCAAAATACCAAAGCGGTCGTTATTAGATCACGTTACCACCAAGCAAGCAGGTGTCAGAAGTGAAGCCAATGCAGAAGTATTTAGAAAGTGCAATACCACCAGTGGCCACTAGATGCTGGCTCCAAAAAACTCCTCATTTTAGAGGCTCATTCACTGGTGAACTCCAGTCTCATCCACATTGGACAGTGTCCTCGAGTTCAGAGGTCAGACCCGCCTCTTAACTGCGCCCTTCATATCCAAATATGGTCACTTCCTGCCATGTTTAAAGGCTAAACTCCTGGCTTCAAAATGTGAACCAACTGGTGATGTCACGTTAGCATCATTAGCTTCCACAAAAGGAAGTTTTAGGTAGAACTCGGTTACATTTACTGAGTTACATGTACTTGAGTGTCTTTATGGTATTTTCCATGGACGCCGCCATCTGTTTTTCCGACTTTGTATCCGGAACGAATTCAACTGGGATGTGACGTCATTCCAAGCGCTGACTTCCGACTTCCGAGGACAAATGGAACGCAGCATAAGACATTTGTTTATTGTCTCCTAGCAACCAAACTGTTCAGTGACAGAAAACTGTAACAAGTTGTTTCGAATTGAAGCATTTGTAACTTTAGTAACATCAGAATCAACATCAACACTTTACGGTTTGTTACAAACCAACTACTGATAACTACTGATTACTGGTTACTGCTACTCTATCAACTGGTGAGAATTTGAACCTAACAGCAGGTTGATGGGAGGATGTTATTGGTTGAAACTGCTCTGTGCAAGATAGTGAAACTGCCATTGTGTATATATTTATGTATTTAGTATGCATGTATATAGATCATTAGGTAAGTGAGCCGTTCAACCAGAGCTGTGATCTAAAGGATTAAAAAGACATTTTTCATTTCAGCGAGACTCGAAGCAACAACACAGGATCCACAGAGGTTATCATCCAGTTCAGAAGTCCTGACACTGCCTCCATCCTCCGTGGCCATCGCTCACTGTTTTTCTCCATCACTCTGAAAACCTGACACTTGCTCCACTGATGGATTTTCCATCACTCGCTGTTAGAATTAAATCTGCATTAAGTGATTTTGTTGGCCACCCGATGGCGGTGGATTTTTGCCAGCCTGCTCCTTTGTCTGCACTCGATGATTGATCGCTGAACCTTTTCTGGACCGAGTAAATCTGAACCCGAACCCGACGACGTGTTGAGCTGTTTTCTTCCACAAAGTAAAGAAAACTTTTTCTTCCGACTCTGTTTTATTCTTCCTGACGCTCAGCCGCTCGCCTGCATCATGTGATGTCCACTGGGATGCAGGGAAAGATACAAAGCACTGTGTTAGTTTAGCATCAGTGACTTCACTTACACATGTGCAAAGTTCTGTTGTCGGCCATGTTTATCTGACTGATATCCAGACCAGGTGAAGCTGAGGATCAGGTCAAGTTCATCGACCTTTGGAGAAACAGAAAACACCAGGATCAGCTAATTAACAACAGTAAAAATCTCCTTGAACATCGGCTCATTGATGTAGTTGTCATATAAAAGGGAGAAATGTTACTTTGATACTTCAGGACTTGTTATTCATTATACAGTGGGAGGCTTGTAATAGAGTACATTTAGATGGTTGTCTTGCTACATTTACTTTAAAGTGCACTTTTTCAACCATTGCATTAATTAGCTAAATCAATTGTAACAGAGATGAGATTGGATTTTATTTAGATGCTGCAACAGTGGCTCTGCAGAGGCTGATGCAATTACAGTCCAATGTAATGACTCCATCACTGTATTATCAAGCATGACGTCCACCAACACTTTGCTTTCAGGTGTGATCTTAAGCATCCACACAGATCTGGACTCTGTGTTTCTTGGTCTCTCTTGGTCTGTCGAGCAGGAGGATTTTTTTTTTATTATTATTATCATTCATGAAAACTTCTTGTATCCTTGGCTAAAGTGGCTTCTCTCATCTCAGCAAAGATAATGTCCCCTCCCTAATATCTGCATCTCACCCACCACTGGGAAACTTCATCAGCACTTCAAGAGCAATGTGCTGTTAAATGAGATGAGAGCATCAGGACGTTGGGAGGCTGGGTGGTCGTGTCCAGATGTTCCTCCCGACACATCACACAGCTTTCACCGCCTGCAGGAGGGAGGATTCATTGGACATTTGCAGGAAATAAAAGCCTGAGTGTGTGTGTGTTTGATTTCCAAGGTGACTCCTTTAGCTTCCACTTAACCATCCGCCTCATTTGAAATACATTGTGGCTTGAACATATGTCTGTGGGATTGTTGCAGCCTCAGTCAGGGATAATGGATGCCTCTCATGAGCAAACAGGTCCAGAAAAAGAAGAAATAAAAAAAGCTGTTGTGCTGCTGGTGTGTTCAGGCTCTGCAGCCGGGGAAGGAAAAAACTGTATTAGCAGGTCTGTCATGTAGCGAGCAGTGGGATATATTACCGCTAGAAGCAGCTTTAAAACAAGTTGGGGCTCAGCCAAGAAAGTCTCAGAGCAATATCTTCAGCCATATGGATGCAGGGGGGGGCACCGGGCTCTCTGACAATATTTAATATTGTATAGCTATAACCTACTGGGAAATCATGTTGGGGACGTCTGTGGGGCTTAAATGAAAGCGGAGTACAAACAGCCACGGTTGTAGATGTACATTAGTTTATCCCACTTCATGCAGCTGATCCCGTTTCTGTGGCTGGTTTTATTTTTTAATTTTTCTCTGGAAGTCGACCGTGGTACGACAGGTGGCACCATAAAGATTATATTTATTAATTAATCCGGTGAAATGATGTTGTAGGGAGCAAACAGCAGCTGTTGCAGAGTTCACACAGTGTGCATGTATATTAGTTTATTACACTTTTTAAATGGAGGAATGTAGTGTTTGGTATAGTCTAGTTGATTTTAATGTTTTATTAACCTTTAAATGAAGAAACTAATATTAATTTGTGGCTATTGTCAAATAGATCCAGGATCAAATGACTCTTTTTTTTTGATGAAGATGAAGATTTTTCTGATTGGATGTCTTTAGTACAGATACAAGTGACACCACCTACATTAAAATGACTATAAATCAGCTTTTGAATGGCCTTTACCTGATTTACTGGAGACAAATTAAAGGAAAACATCTTTATTCATACATTGTTATGCAGCCTTACAAAAATATTTTTCCTTTTTATTTGCTTGTGTTTAAACATTTATATTACATTATTTTATATACAAAAACAGTCAATGTCCATATGATCACAAAAATCCATTTAAAGTATTAAAATACAGTATAATGTAATCAGGCACAGGGCCACAACTTTTTTATGTTTGCCTCCTTAATTTGATTTTCTGTTTTTTCCATATTTAATATAAATGAGACCTGGGGTTAAAATACCTGTATTTAAAGTATTAAAATACAACATAATGTAATCAGGCACAGGACCAGCTGAGTTTTATTGTATCTGTGAAGCACTCTGTGTATGTAATCTCTTTATTGTAAACCACTTTGTGTTTTATATATTAAGTTTTATACAAAAGTTATTTTTAAGTGGACTCCTAATTGCTGAAGAAAAGCAGAGCTGAGGATTATGGTTCATTTTAAGTATTAGTATTTTTACCTTCTTGATTTTATATTATATTACACTGTCTACATTTAAGACTAATGAGACCTGGGGTCAAAATAAATCTATTTAAAGTATTAAAATACAGAATAAGGTAATTAGGAAAGGGGCCAACTCGTGCTGTAAGTCTATGCAGTGTTCACACACTTTGCTTCACTCTGCTAAAAGGTGCAATGCTGCCACCCTCAGGGCAAATGCGGAAACAACAATTCTCCAAAATAATAATTTGTTTAACCACGACAAAAATCATATCCAACATTTTATGTATAGTATTTGAAAATATTATACGTATAATCATAACGATGTATGCAATAAGTCGTTAGTTATTTATTTTAATTAAAGACAAGAAGTTGGTAAGCGGAACCTTTGTGAGCCGTTTAGCGGAAGCGGACTAGTACCGTGGTTGCACACCAACACCGTCACTTCCGGTTGGAGTGAGTCTTCGCTTTACTTCGTGGCTGAGTTTTCGGACATGTTGAAGAATGTTTTCCACAGACTGGTGACAGAGACGGTCGGTGTTCACCGGTATGTGAGTCCGGTCACACGGAGGCTAACACCCGCCTCGCTTCCGGTGCGGAGCTTCACCGACGTGAAGGACGAAGTGCAGCCGCCTTTCGACGCCTCCCTGCTGGACGTCCTGGTCTGTCCCCTGTCCAAGAAGCCGCTGAGGTGAAGACACTGGGGGGAGGTTCTGACTGAGTACTAGTGAGGTGTAGAGTAGTTTATGTGTAGTACTTTACTGTTGAATATTGTAAACAGGTATACAGGATGTTACTGTAAATCGCGAAGGACTGTGGGAAAATATGCAACAACTGCTGTGTTTCCGGTTTTAAGTAGTGAGACTGAGTTTGTTTTGATTTTATTTCCTTTTCCTGTTAATTTTATGTTTTATTATCACACCTGTTATACAAGGACAGCCTTTAGTTGTGGGAGGTGTACTGAGAATAAAATAGTTAGATAAAAATAGAAGAAAACAGAAAACAGTCAATTTTGAAATGAAAACACAGAAGAGTCTGTACAAGATATTATAATGAACAAAGAGTGTATTGATAAAATGATAGATGTTCAGGACCTAAAAGTATATTCAAGGCACAAAGTAATTTTTGAGGTGAGAAAAAGTAAAACAAGATGTTTACTGTGATTCTTTTAAAGATCGTGATTTTTGTCTAAATTAAATCAAGCTAAACTCTTCTATTACTGTTAAATTTTAAGCAACTTTAAATTATTTAATTTAAAGATTAATTTAAGATTTTATGTTTTTTCTCAGTGGTAAAACATGTCAACCTCATTTTTAGGCCAATATAAGAATATTTTTCACTGTTTTCTAACATGTTGTACAGACATCCAACAGTTGCTATGACCTTTGAAGAGACAGTATTGTTGAATTTGTTACGTATGTCACAGAATGTGATATGAACACAGTTTAAAACCTCCTGGATAATTGGTCACAGTCATTACTGAGAAGCAGCTGCTGCGTTCAGGTGCTGTGGGAAAGATGAACTTCTTATTTAGAGGTGGAGGAAATCTCAATGTTCGCCCTCTCCCCAGGTACGACGCTCAGACCAATGAGCTGATCAACGAGGAGCTCGGCATCGCCTACCCCATCGTCGACGGCATCCCCAACATGATCCCTCAGGAGGCCCGACTCATACAGAAAGACGCTTCGAACGCACCTGAGAAGTAATCAAACCGTCACCACGACACTTTCAGCTGAGCCAAACAAAAACAGACTTAACTGAACTCAAGAGCAGGACTGGATGAGACTGGATCATTTCTGTAGCTGCCTCACATTCAAGCAGTCCATGTAATATATCCTATGGTATTTATTTAGTCCAGCAGTCGGTCAGTATGTTCTCCCTGTCTGTGATGGTGGGCCTGGTCCCCATCGTGTCCCTCTTTGGTTTGTTCTACTCGGCGGCGGTGGACGAGAACTTCCCTCAGGGCTGCACCAGCAGCAACAGCCTGTGTTTCTACAGCCTGCTGCTGCCGGTCACCATCCCCGTCTACGTCTTCTTCCACCTGTGGAGCTGGATGGGCATCAAGCTGTTCAGGCACAACTAGACCAGACCACTGACGCTTCATTAAAGCATCTGTTCCTCATGTAGCTTCACTTTGTTAAGACCTTTTTTATTCCTACCGGGTAAAACGTAGACGTGATGTTGGTTTGTGGACTCGCATCTTGAAGCCAGGAGTTTGGTGCTTGAACGTGGCCATGTTGTTGGAGCAGGAAGTGACCATATATGGATATGAAGGGAGGAGTGAGGAGGCGGGTGTGACCCTTGAACCAGAGGACACTGTCCAATGTGGATGAGACCAGTGAGTGATCCTCCAAACCAGCTGTTAATCTTTGGAGAACAGAGCTGTCAATCAAACTAACCCCGCCCCTAACTCCTCCCCTTCTTGCAGCTTATTATCTTAAATGATTTGAGCTGATGACATCAGAATGACTTGTGGAAACAATGTATCAACTGAGAATTGTTTAACTGAGTTTTTCAGAGCCAGCCTCTAGTGGCCGTCAATGGTATTGCTCTTTTTGCACATTGGCTTCAAGATGTGAGTCCACAAACCAACAGGCGACGTCACATTAACTTCCTGCTATACAACCAGGCACTTCACAAGTCATTGGTTTTGCCTCCCAGTTCACACACACACACACACACACCCCAGTGGAAACACAGTTAACATACGAGGCACTAGCTAACATCGGGAGTAACTTATTGTTCAGGGTCTTGCTTGTGGACAAGAGGAGCTGGGACCAAGACCACCAACCCTGTGATTTGTGAAGCCAGAAAAAGTTTTCAAAACCAACCTCTAAGAATGAATCTATGGACAGAGGTGTTTTTAATGGTTTCCCAGTAATAAATATTATTCCTGTTGAATCTCTCACACAGACTTTACTGTTACAGTCGTGATGGCTCCTAATGTCAGGATGAAAGTTCACTGTATATTTCTGTGAATGATAAACTACAATAAAGCCTAATTTTGAACCTTTACAACACTGGTAATGTGCTGTGGTCGCACTGGAAAACTACAGTCAGTCAGTCCTTTTCAAATAAATAAACTTTATTTGATAAAAAACTGCTTTTCATAGAGAACAGACAAAAGTGTGAACTACAATTTCATGAGACAGTGAAGGAGGAACTGTGAGATAAACCTGTCTTCGAACTGAAACAGAGATAATGTAACATGTAAACAATTTGATCAAAGATCATGCGTTAACTTCACATTTATAGACGTTCACACGAGCTGCAGGTCACAGACTTTACTCCCTGTGACCTCTGTGACCTTTCCTGCTCTTGGTGTCTCGGCCCTGAGCGAGTTTCATCAGCGGGGACTCGGGTCTCGGTGACTGTCCCTCCCCTTTAGTCTTGAAGAAGAAGGACTCGTTCAGTCTCATCTGCACCGCTCGGACCTGAACAACAGAGTCATCAAGACCCACAACCTGAACATCAGGGGTCAAGTCAAACTGAGATCTTGCTGCATCATGTATGACACACAGTATAATAGTCCGTGGCCTCACCTGGGTCAGGTCCAGTTTTCCGGGTCGGGACGGCAGCTCGCTGTCCTCGCCGGAGGTCGTCGTGTCGGCAGACTTGATCTCGGGCTCCGACTCGGGGCTGGGCGTCGTTTCACCTCGACCTGAAGGCGTTGTCTTCTTCCTCTCTCCTGATGCTTTCTGGTGCTTTCCTTCATCTTCATCTTTAACCTCGGTCGTCAGGTCCTTCCTCGCCCTCTGAGGCAGACTCAGGTCTAAAGGTCTCAAGTTGTCGAAGCGAAGACTTGCCGCTCTCCTCATGAAGGTCACGTAGGAGGACAGCTCGGCGGTGAAGAAGTTTTCCGTCTGGGTCGAGGTGGTGGACGTGGACGGGGGACAGGGGGACGACTCGATACAGCGTGGAGGGTTTGAAGAGGAGTTTATAACGACCGGCTCATCCAGGAACGGATTCATCTGTTTCTCCTGTTTGATCTCCATCTGTGTCTGAAGGGACAGTTTGTGGAGCTTATGTGACCTTTTACCTTCTGTCTTTGGCTCATCTGGACATTTGTCTCCTTCCTCTTTGATGTGTTTTACCTTTGGTCTCTTTCTGTCTCGCTGTGTGAACACTTGAGGAGATTCGGGGACAATTTTCACGCTGGTTTCTCCGCTGGACGTCTCGGGCGGCGACGCCCTGAACGTCTTCTGGGTGATGAACAAGTCCTGGCTGTTGCACTGAGAGTCGTTATCGTGTCCCGTCACAGCGATAACCTCACCGTCTCCCTCCTCCTCCTCTTTGAGTGACGAAGAGACAAACTTCGGGCGTTTGACCCGGATGACTCCGGGCGATAAATCAAACCCCACTTTCTTCTTCCTCTTGGTTTCCTTCGTGGAGTCTCGAGTCGGACGATCGGGACCCTGTGTGAACGCAACACTGTCATCCAACTTCAAAGGCTTTTTCTTCTTCTCTTTCTTCTTCTTCTCTTTCCTCGCCTCCATGGCTTCTTTGAATTTTTTCTTCTTCTTTTTCCTCTGGACGTTCTCGTGTGAGTTCATGCTGTTTTTGTGTTTCAGGACCTTTTTGTCCTTCTTCCTTTTTCTTTTCTCGGGCGAAGTCCAAGACTCCAGGAAGAAATCCTCAAAGTCGCTCATGAGTCTGTTCAACAAAGAAGAAAGTACAATGTTTCAAATGTATTAGTTTTAAATGCACAGTCCTGTATCTGGTAGACTTTTTGTACAGCAGAGCAACACAGTATGATCGTAAAAATCTCTAATTTTGCTTTTTTGTTTCGCTGCTCAGTAAGTAAACTTTTCTAAGTCGATGGTAAGCACTCCCTCCTTCTGAAATAACTTCCTTTACATTTGGTGTTTTGAGGATAAAACTGAGAGAGAGAGCGCCGTCTCCTGTGTTTCTGCTGATCTCTGAGCTGCAGTTATTTTCTTTCTCATCAAACTCTCCACTGACCCGTGTCGCTCTGAAATATCGACGCTCTGCATTTGCATTTCTTCTGCTTTAAATTGAGGTTGTAAACTTTTCTTTGTTTCTTTTTTTTTATGGTTTAACGTCAAGTCTGAGAGCTGCCGGGTCTCAGACGTGATGATGTTCTGTCTGTGAAAACATAAAGTCAGTGAAGTGAGGCAGACATTTGCATAACCGCTCTACTTGTTTTTATAACAGCATCTTTTTCATGGTTTACCTTTGATTTTACTTTGTCGTGTTTTATTTAATGCTACAATTACTGACGATAGACTGTAGATAGAGTGGAAGAAGCTAACATGACGTCACCCGTTGGCCGTGTTGGTTGTTTGGATCCAGGAGTGACCATATTTGGATATAAAGGCTAGGAGGTTCAATGATTGGTCGACACAAAAATCTGTAATAAAAATAGTCGCTAACAAATTTAATCGTCGCCTATTGTCGCCAGACGTGTGAAAGTGCTCAGATAGCAATAGCAATCAGTGGCAAATATTCAATATGGTCGCGGCTGATTTACTTTTGGTTTCCATGGCTCGCCCTCGGTAAAGCACGAGACTCTTAATCTCAGGGTTGTGGGTTCGAGCCCCACGTTGTGGCGTAGTACTTTACAGATGGTGAATAAATACATTTAGAGTTTAATATCAGAAACAAGTAAAAGATGTATTTCTCATTGAGGTATCCATCTTTCATCTCTTTTTATCAATAAACACATTTGAATAACCTCAAGCTAAATTTTAAAGCTGATAGCGAAATAATATGAAATTAATGATGATTAATTATCCAAATAGTCGTTAGTTACGAATCATTGGAGATCAGAACTGTCAATGAAAACAACCACACCCCTAACCCCTCCCCTTCTCTCAGCCTAATATCTGATTAATGATGAATGATTTTCAGACGGACCTGATCACTGAGAAGAAGACTGAAAATGAGGAGTTTTGAATTGAAGACAATGGAGCCAGAGATTTTTGGAGCCAGCATCTAGTGGTGATTGGTGATATTACACTTTCTTGCAAATACACTGTTTTTATTGCACTACTTTGTATTTACATAAATGAATGGTGGATATAGTTCTGTTTATATAATAGGTCTCTATAGTAGGCCAGTACGTACAGTATATACTTCATTTCACTTTTAAATTCCCCAGCTCATATTATTCTTCTTTATTTCTTCAAAGGTATAAAAAGTACATTTTCTCCACTGTGGGACAAATAAAGGATTATTTTATCTTACATTTATATTTTTATATTTAAGTTTTCTATTATTTTTGCACTTTATTCAGAAAGAATTTGCCCTAATATAAGTTTTATCTTGTTAACTGGCACATTTTAACTATAATAAAGCAGATTAAATACCCAACTCTTGTTTCAACACACGCTTCTACCTTCTGATGATAATTTCTGAGTTTCATCTTGTAAAAAAACAGGACATATTTTGATGAATGTAAATCTATTTCTACCTCTTTCAGAAGGTTTATTTTCCACTGTTACTGAATACACCTCTCAAAGGTTAATTATCAGTTTTCCCTCCATAATAATGATGCCAGTGCTACCGTTTCATGTAAAGTAACCTGAAATAATTTAGTTACAAAGTAGTAACAAGTAATATAAAATTATTTTAAGCCAGTGTATATTTAGCTTCTTGTGAGCTATCGTTTGCTTGGTTACAGTTAATTTTAGATATTTTTAATTCGTATAAACGTGTCTTTGCTAACACATGAGTGTAGGATGTAAAAATGGAGCCTGCAACAATGTTTCCTCCAAATAAAGAGTCACTACTTGCATTTAAGATTCCACTGTAAGGGATTTTACACACTTTTTACACTTATTATAGTTTTTTATTTGGTCATAAGTGGTTAATTAAAGTAAAAACCTGATGACTTGGCAAAAAAACATTTTGGTTAGCATCTTTCTGACCTTTTTTACCGCTTATTTGCTTCCGCCCTAATTTTTTCACTCCGTGTAAAAGCTGCAACTTGAAATATATTCATACCAGCACATATTTTAGTTATAATTAAATAATTACCTTCAAAGTTACGTCCAACTCCAGCCTGAAAAGTTCAGTTTCAAAGGGACTGCCGCTCAGAGTTCACGGTGCGTTCAGGTGCTTCTAAAAAGATCCGACTTCTGGGAACTAGTCCGAACTTATCTTAAAGTGTTAAAAACACGTTGCCTTTTTATTTATTAAACCGTTTTGAATTATTTTCCTCCAAAATGTACATTGTTAGTTGGTGAAAGTTAACGGAAAAATCAAGTATAACAAAACACAAAAGTGTATTTATAACGAAAAAACAACGTGAAACCTCCATGTCTGTTTCTGATCTAAGGCCATAAATACATCCCAGGTTCAAGTCATAAACTACGTTACATACAATACACCTTTAAAAATACTTGTTTTGAAGGACTTTGCCTCATAAATATCTCACCTCACATGTGCCAAACTACATAAGCATAAATAAACGTTTTAAATATTAATTCTGTGTCTTTGCAGTGAATTTGTTTCCAACTGAGTGGCTCAACATATATGTTTTTAGAGCTTGTTTACGATGTAACCGCTAGATGTCGCAATTGCTATTAAAATGTTAATGTGCCGTTGAGTGGTGATCGTGAGTTTGGGTAAATACAGATATTTAAAAACATCAATGGACCTAAAAGTAACTTTTTTGCTATGTGCCATGAAGTGAGAAGTAAAATACAAACAAAGGATACAAAGTTACCAGAATCTCCATTTACATCACTTGTGTATTCATCTACACTGTAAAAGAAAATAATCATAATTGAGAAATAGTTGATTTCACCTTTGAATGTTTCATACAAGATACATAAACAACCAACAATACACATTATAAACAGATTTATTAAAAGTAGTATAAATGTCAAGACTCTGCAACTTTAATTTTCCATGAAATTTTGTGTAATATTTTTTTATTTTTGAATGTTTAAATTAGGATATTTACATGTGTATAGGCAGTAACAAATAAAAAAACACATCTCTAGCACTGTTGTTGTGAAAACATCTATAACTATTTACCATGTATTTAATCCAAAATTATAGAAGCGATGCTGGTTGAAGGGATATTTACATCACATGGAGGCACCCACTGGTTTGTCGACTTGTTTTTGAAGCCAGGAGTTTGATATTTGAACATGGCCATGTTGGATGTTTGGAGCAGGAAGTGACCATATTTGGATATGAAGGGAGGAGTGAGGAGGCGGGTCTGACCTTTGAACCTGAGGACACTGTCCAATGAGGATGAGACTGGAGTTCACTGGTGAATGAGCCTCCAAACCACCTGTAAATCACTGTAGACCAGAGCTGTCAATCAGACTAGCCCCGCCCCTAACTCCTCCCACCAGATCTCTGAGAAGAAGAGTTGACTTTATCTAATGACATCAGAATAACTTGTGGAGAAATGTATTGATGAATATTTCAGGATTGAAAATGAGGATTTTTGGAGTCAGTCAGTTGGAGGCAGAGTTTTTTGGAGCCAGCATCTAGTGGCCGTAGTGGTATTACACCTTTTTGTATTTCAACATTGTCCTCATTTG
>OOFC01037326.1:0-18392 GCA_900323345.1 Pseudochromis fuscus
AATTCCAGAGAAATTTTTTAAAACTGCAGATTTGAGAAGCTGGAAATAAAAGATGTTGATTTTTTATGCATAAACATTAATTACAATAATAAATTACATATCAAAATAGTAATACTTCTCAGTTAATTGTTTTTTTAAATTGACTAGTCATTCAGCTGTACTATTTAAGTTTTCATCTAAAAATAGATTTTACAAATTCATTTTTTTTTATTTTGTTATAACTAATACCTTTCTATAACAGATATTACTATATTAATTATGAATGCAAACTGAAATGTTTCCTTGCTTTGTTCGGTAGTTCCATGATAAAATTGACCCTATGCTGGAATCACTGGAACGGATTGCTGAACGCCTGCGCCAGCCTCCATCCATCTCAGTGGAGGTGGACAAGATTAAGGAACAGATTACTGAAAATAAGGTTGTATCTGTGGATCTGGAGAAACTGCAACCATCTTATGAAACACTGAAACAGCGAGGTGAAGAGATGATCGCTCGTTCTGAAGGAGCAGACAAGGATATATCTGCCAAAGGTGTGATACAGACTGTATTATCTTCTCTGTTTCAGAATAACAGAACAATAACAGAAGGTAATAGCTGTGTTAGCTGTTAGAGGATTTTGTTTACTACCACTGAGCATTAGGATGATCAGGATAATTATGTAAAATTAAAGCTGCAAGCAGCATTGGACAGGCCCCCGCCCCTGGCTGTCCCCATCCCGAATAATTCGACCCAAACGCGGCCATGGCACCACCCAAGTACAGTGTGGGCCTTCTTTCTGTCATGCAGGCAGGACAGAACGTAACTGCAGTCACTGCTTGAAAGTGGAAATCAAGCATCGAAAGAAGTTCATCCATGTGCTACACATGTAAAAGTATAAAACAACATTCCCTTTTGTATTTCCAAGCAAGACATTGTTACCTTTGGCCCCTGTAACCTGTGACCTCTGCCTGTCATCCTGCCTTACTGTGTCTGCACACAGTGAGTATGATGCTGCTCTGTGCAGCCTTTTCTGTCAGGCAATTCAATGGAGAAAGCAGTGAAACCCACACCTGTTTGAGGTTTGACTGGGTCAACATTGTTGTAGCTACAGACTTCATGTAAACTTCAACAGAGTCACAAGACTTTGCTCTGTACATGTTGTATTAAAATGTGCTTCCTATCTTCTGTTGTTTCTGAGTTCTCACAGTTGTAGGTTTAGAGTTTTGTGTGCTGCCTGTCAGGTTTTTTAATGTGTATATTGCACACATGACCAGCAGAGGGCAGCAGAGCAGAGGAGACGGGGAGAGATCCAAGGAGGAAGTTGCTCTCTGCAGCTTTCTCTCTCATTCAATCCATTGGAGAAAGAAATCAAACCCACACCTGTTTGAGCTTCAACTGGGCCAACATAGTTTTAGCTACAGACTTAACAGGAAATTGAAAAGAGTCTCAAGACTTTGATCTGTAAGTCTTGTAATCACATGTTTTTGCTACCTTTTACCTTGTTTCAGATCTGGCAGTTTTAGTTTGAGAGTTTTCTCAGCCCTTTCTCAGCTTTTATACTGTGTGTGTATTGGGGACTGCTCTCCCGCTCAGAGTGAGGTCACATGACCTGCAGTGCAGAGAGAGCAGAGGGGGGAGGGGGAGAGTGCAGAGAGAGGAGAAGGAAGAGAAGAAAAATGTTAGAAACCCTCCTGAAAAGTAGCAGAAAGTTGATCAAACGTCACACAAAATATGATTTTCTTGAGGGTTTTTTGGTGCTCTTTCATTTGGCATAGGTTAGAAAGCCGTCAGACTTATACTTTAGACTGTGTAGGGCTCAGTGTGACAGGAGGGCCTTTTTCCCCCATTCTTTTCTATGGAGCTGAAGAGGAGGACACAGAGAAGCATTCCAACTTTCAGGGCTTATAAAATCCAAACGATTCGAGTAATGTAAAAACTTGAAAGTAATTTTGGTCAGCACTGTGTCCTCAGTCATCTGTTAGCTTTTGAAGCCGCTACCATATATGCCCTGGGACAAGATACATTTAGATCAAAGTGAAATTTTGGCATTAAATTTAAGATTGAATTGCAATTTGTTTGTTCCTGTTGATTTTAGCTGAGGGGTATCAGTGCGTGATTTTTAGGTCTTGATGAGTACTACAATTCGTCTTTCCTCCTATCTCTCTGTGACATTCCTTCGGGCTGCAGCGGGGACTTTTCTGTACCTAGGTGGCGCTAGGTACAGAAACTAGGTAGCTAGGTACAAAACCTAGCTACCATTTTGTCAAAATTTTCACCAGACCTGGTGTGCATGCCAAATTTGGTGCGTTTTTAAGAGAGAAGGAAAGAAAGAAAGAAAGAGAGAGAGAGAGAGAGAGAGGAAGAAAGAAACAGCCCTTGCCTCTAGGCCTGGGCTCGGGCTAAAGTCGGAATAAAGTTGCATATTAAAAAGTCATATGTGTGGTACTGTTTAGTCCTGGGCATGTAATGAATACAAAAACGACCTGAATATTATTAGTACCATTCATCAAAACAAGTATAAATCTTTCAAATAATGACTCAAGACCTTAAATTTCATTTGGATTTGAAGTTTTCCTGCACTGGGTTGTTTAAGCTTTCATCCAGGTGAAGATTTTATTCCATTCAGTTTTTCAGGGAAAAAAAAGACTTTCAAAAAAGAACCAATTTCCATATTAGACTGTCAGTGGGAATGTGTAAGATTTCTGTTTATTTATTTATTTTGTAACCACTACTTTTCTGATTTTCTTTTCCTGTGCAAGCTGTTCAAGACAAACTGGACCACATGGTGTTCCTGTGGAGCGACATCCAGGCCTTGCTGGAAGAGCGGGAGACAAAGCTACTGGATGTGATGGACCTGGCAGACAAGTTCTGGTGTGACCACTGCGCTCTCATCGTCACCATCAAAGACAGCCAGGACCTGCTGAGGGAGCTGGAGGAGCCCGGAGTCGATCCTTCAGTCGTCAAACAGCAGCAGGAATTTGTGGAGGTTGGCAGACCCCCCAAGTGATATTATCGAATCAGCTGATGGATGATTAAGAGTGAGGAAGAATTCATTTGTTTAAAAAAATGCTTTTCATTTCTACAGGGATTTAAAGAGGAGATTGATGGGCTGCAGGAAGAGCTTGATGTGGTGCGAAACCAGGGTGCAGAGCTTATGACTGCCTGCGGAGAACCTGATAAACCTGTGATAAAGAAAAGTCTTGATGAGGTAGTAGATTACATTCATCTTTACAAACACAGTCATTCTTTTATTAAATATGTACTGCAGAGATGCCACTTTTTTTTAAAGAAAACAGAAAAAAAAAAAGAGATGCCACTTTCTAATACTTCGGAGTGTTTATGTAATTAGATGAAGTTTATTATATTTCCAGGTGAATTCAGCGTGGGAGAATCTCAATAAAACTTGGAAGGAGAGAGTAGAGGGACTGGAAGAGGCCATGCAGGCTGCTGTTCAGTTTCAAGATGGCTTACAGGTACTTAGATCACTGTTTCATGACTGACTCAAAAAGACAGTTGAGGGGTTTTGGTTGCCTCAGACTGTTCGACAATAACAGCTTTTTAGGGCCCGAGCCCATGCCAGGGACAAGGGCCCTATTGCATCTTTAGTGTTACTTTCTTTCTTTCTTTCTTTCTTCTTTCTTCTTCTTATTTTGTCACTTTAATGCTTAATATGACCCCCTCAGCATGCTCAAAAACTCACCAAATTTGGCACACACAAAAATTTGATAAAATGGAAAAACCAAACCCCTCACTGTAGAATGGGCTCTGTAGTGCCACCGAGGCACGGTCGGCTGCATCTGGGATGTGTTTCTGCCGCCTCTGAGGAGGAGGCCGGGGGGCAAGGCCCCATCCAACGCTGCCTGCAGCTTTAATTAAACTTGATTTTACTGGGTATTCACTGAGAGAATATGAAGGTAAAGCTAAACACATACAGTGATCCTGCAAGTGTTTACATGATCAGATGAATCTGCAGATTATGCAGTTGACTCATGTCATGCAACCTTTTATGAAAAACCTTTTAATTTTGAAAAAATCAACACAACCACAGTTTTTTGCTGTGTTTGACTTGTATTTGACGTGCATAAAAACCTTTTTTATCGTGGAAGACGTATCTTTTACGCAGTGAAGTTATACTATGAACACTATTTTAAGTTGACAGCATTTCAGTTCAGAGTTTATTTTTCATGATCACTAGATATTTTTGCCTTCTTTGTCAGCCATACAACTGTAACATTTAGTGAATAACATGACAGTAAATGTACACCATGACTCCATCAGCACTAAGTTTTGTTTTCTCCCAGTAACAATGGTTTCCCACCTTGTGCGCAGGGCATGTTCGACTGGGTGGATATTCTGGAAAACAAACTGGACTCAATGTCACCTGTAGGCACAGACCTGGAAACTGTCAAGCAACAGATTGTAGAACTCAAGGTACACTCTGGTACATTTGTACACGTGTTTAAATCAGAATCGGAATCAGAAATGAATCTGAATGATTAAATGAACAACAGCAGATTATTTTGGGTATTGCTAAAAACATGCTAATTCACAGGTGCTCTGACATTGGAACTCTGACTGTAACTGCAGTATTACTGCAGTATTTACCCATAGAGCAGCTGAATTCAACACCAGCTGTACTGATGATGGGCCATACCCCACCCTAGGTGGTACGCTTAGTACAGATATAAAGGTTCTTTACAAACAGCTTCATGAAGTAACCACATTTACTGTGATGTAGAACAATACAAATCTTGTCCTGAAAAGAGAAAATGCTGGTATTGTCTATAAGATACTGTCCTTCTGTTAACTGACTGGGTGAACACAGCATGTGTTGGTTTTTCCAGGAGTTCAAAGGTGAGGCATACCAGCTGCAGATTGAGATGGAGCGTTTGAACCACCAGGCCGGGCTCCTGTTGAAGAAGGTGGCAGAGGAAGCGGATCGCTGTGCCATCCAGGAGCCGATGTCTGAGCTCAAGATGCTCTGGGACAACCTGGATGAGAGAATCATCAGCCGACAGGTCAGAAAATCGAAAAAAAACAAAAAAAGTAAAGAGAAAGCTGCATTCCAAAATCAAAAGTTGGATAACAACATGAGATACTAATACTTGTATCCAAATGTACAAAGACATCTTGCCTTGTGGATACATATTCCATTTAGATAAAGTATGTTCCTACTAGAATCCACACTCATCCATTGCTTAAACCCACTGTGGAATGTGTTTAATGTGTTGAATGCATGTAAAGTGTTTTTCCTCAGTGCAATATTTAATTTTTTAATCTATTATTAATCCAGCACAAACTGGAGGGAGGACTTCTGGCTCTGGGCCAATTCCAGCATGCACTGGATGAGCTGCTGGCCTGGATGAGCCACACCGAGGAGCTGCTCAATGAACAGCGAAAGGCTGGAGGAGACCCCAAAGCCATCGAGATAGAGCTCGCCAAGCACCATGTACTACAAAACTTCCACTGATTTTTCGAGTTTTTTTTTAACCTTTTTTTCAAATCAGCAGTTTTAGTAAACAGCTATACTTTACTGTACATTTTATTTAATCCCTGCAAATGGGACAAGACAGCACTAGATTAATCCTCTGTTGGTGTATGACCTAGTCCCACATTCTTTTACTCTAGCTGAAGTACTGAGTAGTACAAATAAACCGGAAATGGTATTTAACCAGGTTTGCAACCCATCTGTCCTCCTAATATCATGCTATTTCTGGCTACTTCATTTCTATAGGTTCTCCAGATTGATGTGCTGGCTCACAAGTCAACAGTTGAGACAGTGAACAAAGCCGGTAATGATCTGGTGGCATCCAGTGCTGGAGAGGAAGCTTCTAGTCTGCAGAGCAAACTGGAGAATCTGAATCAGAGGTGGAAAGCCATCCTGAAGAAAACAGACCAGAGGAAGCAACAACTGGAAAGTTCCCTGCTGCAGGTATAAAACTATTGTAGTATTATGCTATTATAGTGCCACATTTGTTGTGATTTATTGTGTAATGAACTGTGAATCATTTATTTCTCCCAAAGGGGGAACAAGTCATGTGAGAGACATGAAGGTCTGTGGGGGAGGAGTGAATAACAATGCTTCACCCTTCTCATTCGTGTGGCATCCTGTGGAGTTTCTATTTGTAAATTTGACCTTTAGGACGGTGCTTTGATGTCAAGAGCGATATGACACAGTGAATTATCTCCTGAATTAAAGTTTTTATTTCGGAAGAAGTTTTTTCAAACACATAATCTTCACATTTTTTGTCAATAAGTGTCACAAAAGTGCCAACATTTTTTTAAAAAGTTCCTTTTTGCACCCAGTAAATAAGTTGTAAGTATAGCAAGAGTTGTGAATCATGTTTTTGTTTTCATTCAAAGGCTTTAATTCATTGTGGACTAGGCTTTTCTGAAAAAATTAGATGTTCATTAGATGTTTTGGTTGGCAAATAGAGGAATTAATAACTCAGACATCTTGCTCTCTGAGCCATAGGTTGCTAACAATGAGTGTGTGTGATACCTTTTGTCCTGACTCAGGTTGTATTGTGTTGTAGGCCCAAGGTTTCCATGGTGAGATAGAAGATATGCAGCAATGGCTGAAAGACACAGAACGTCAGCTGTTGGCATCAAAGGCTGTAGGAGGCTTACCAGACACGGCCCGGGAGCAGCTTAACGCCCATCTGGTATGTGTTTAACAATATGAAAGGCCGCATACAGATGGCAGGCTTGGAAGGAGGTGACTATGTCTTTTCTGTGTTTTATCTGAAGTGTGAAAATTAAATGACACTGCAAAATACACTACTTGCATCCCCCTGCAGAAAATAACAAAAGGCCTTTTAAGTGTTTCAAATTGATTTAGCCATGTCTGACTATAATGAATTTAAGAATGTTTTCCTTCTTTGTTTTTCTTTTCTGTAATGGAGACAGTCTCACAGTAAGCTTTGCCTACAGAAAAGGGATCACAGGTGATATTTCATCAAGCTGAAAAATAAAGAGACTACTTTAAAGCAATAACTTCTATCAAATTAGAAACTTTATACTGTTTAAATGTTTGTGGGAAACATAACTCAGTATGCTTAGTCTTTCACCATTTTTGGACCAGATTCAGACTAATTCCAAATTCATTGCATATACTGCAGAATCCAAAAGTAGAAACAGAGCTGTCTTTAACTGTAATTCAGTCTGTTTGTTGAAAGCATTGCTCTCCTCATGCCATTGCGTCTTTTTTTCTGACAGGAGTTGTGTTCTGCCTTTGAGGCAAAGGAAGAACTGTATCAGGAGCTGCTGAACAAGGGTCACCAGCTGCTCATGATGACACCACAGGGTCCCGACAGCAACATGGAGCAGGACCTCACCAACCTGAAGGAAAAATGGGAAGGAGTGCAGTCCAAAGTCACTGAAAGAAAGGTATGATAGTCACAGAATGGCTTTCTTGCCTAGTGATTCACCACTTCAGGTTTAGGTCCCAGTGAGTGTTAGCTGACACACACTTGAGCCATGACTCTGCAGCTGAAAGCCTCTAATCCCAGTGTGGATAATGAATGGTGTAAGGACATAGGAGGAAGGAGTCACAGGATGTGGTTACACTGTAGATCACAGTTGTCCGAATAAAACAACAGTGATCTCATATGTTTCCATAGTGAAAAGCTAAACTAATATTAAAGCCAAAATAAAGACCCATCACTCACTGCCTTGTTCATTTAAAATTCTTATTTACTATGTTACTCCTTGGAAAGAACATTTTCTCACTTGTGTTGCTACAATAAATAAATCTCATTCTACAAGACAAAACAATCTCTCACTCTAAATCTGGAGCTCCTCTTCATGGTAGTTTTAGTTCTTGCTGTAAGATTTTTCTTTTGCTTCATATTTACTTTGGTTGTATTCCCAAGAATTTAAAGTCTGGTACATCTTAGAGCTGTGCAGAGTTGTTGGCCAAACTCTCTGCACCAATGTGATACTCCTGTTCCCATTTTTCAAGCAGAAAATAGTCAATTCTGTTGATTTTCTGGTAAAATCACTGATCAGTACTGTACAGATGCATTTTTAGTAAGACACTCAACCTGACTCATAATATATGAGAAAATCACATTGCTATCCATAACTCTCATCAGGTTTGTAATGTCATTATCATGGTGTTTACTGTCGTGTGATGAGTCTGATCCGCTGGCCTCGGCTGTGGCTGAACGGATGTTTTTCAGTAATGTGGTCACTGTGGATGTTTTTCTTAATCAATTAGTTTCCCATCATTCCTTTTCTGCCTCACCATGTGTCCCTCCAGTGATGTTATCTTCCTCTTTTTAAGTATAGGTCATGTTTGGCACATTTGAAGTTAATCAAAGGCCTTGTGCTGTAGCAACCAAAGAAAGCATTTGTGCAGCACTAAACAATGTAATAAAGCTTATGGGTTATATACAGGATAGTCTCTTTGATCTTTGTATAGGAGAAATAAACTGTCAATTGAGTCCATCATTGTGTGTGTGCATGTGTGTTTTGTCTCCATAGGCAAAACTAGAAGAAGCTTTAACACTGGCCACAGATTTCCACAACTCCCTGCAGGACTTCATTAACTGGCTAACCCAAGCAGAGCAGACGCTGAACATGGTTTCACCTGCTTCCCTCATACTGGAGACCATCATGTTTCAGATTGATGAACACAAGGTAGTGTTTGTACAGAGAGGATAGCTGATCAATGAATGAAGTGTAATGAATTGCTGGTGACAATGACATGTTTGAGCAGGCTGCATGACTGTGTATTTATGGAATGAAACTGCTTTTGGGATGACAAGTTCAAGCCTTTCATGCTTTTATTCTTCTATTATTTTCTAGATAAATATGTCTGAGTGTCTGATTTCTTTTGTCAATGAAAAATGATACATATTGGTATCACACAACATAGCATTTCATTGTTTACAAATTCACCTGCTTTACCTTCAAGCCAACAATGACAATGAGCATTTTTTTTGCCTTTCAGAACAAAGCTCATTAGCACATGAATTACATTATCTCTGCTGTCGAGCGAAACCCCTCAATTCCCTTTTGATATCATAACACCTGAAGTGAATCTCTCCTCTCTCTGCACTGTTCTGTATTTGTGCAGATGTTTGTGACAGAGGTGAACTCCCACAGAGAACACATTATTGAACTGGACAAGACAGGAACTCATTTGAAGTACTTCAGCCAGAAACAGGATGTGGTCTTGATCAAGAACCTGCTGCTCAGCGTCCAAGGCCGCTGGGAGAAGCTGGTGCAGAGGTCTGTTGAGCGAGGTCGTCTGCTAGATGATGCCAGAAAAAGGGCAAAACAGGTACTGCTCTGTGTCTATTTATACCAAGTTGGAAACAGTTACAGCTTCACTGCTATCAGGACATTTTTATTATCATCAGAAAACTCTGGAAATAGTAGATTAGGCCTGTTTCATATTCTGTCTGCAGCCTATTTCAGCATTTTCATTAGCATGGTCCTCTTTTGTTTTTTGGACCTGGACATTTAATCATGTGAACATTAGCAGAACTCTGTGGTAAATCAAGTGAAATCATACCTCTTTAAAATGTTTTACACTCTTTGTTTCTTAACCTTTGACTAGTTCCATGAAACTTTCAATAAACTGATGGAGTGGTTGGATCAGTCTGAGAAAACTCTGGACTCTGAAGTGGAAATTGCCAATGATCCAGATAAAATCAAGACGCAGCTGGCACAGCACAAGGTGACTGAGCATCGTTTCATCATGGACTAGGGGGAGTAGAGCAGCATCTTCAGCAGAGTTTCATTCACTAGACAGAAATGTCTTCATCTGAACCAGCTTTTTACATGCACAGAACATTGAGACAGCTGTTTAAAGCACTGTGTCTAAGGTGTAAAGTATGAGCATGAAACACTATTTGTGGAAATTACAGTATCTACAGAATGCATTAGTCATACATTTGCTTACTTTGCAGTTCCCTCTTGTTCTGTTTGCAGTGTTATGTGGAGAGATTGTGCTAATCCTATCATAATCCCTGGATGGACCAAATGTATTAGGGGCGACTTTGCTTTTGGATACTTTTAATCTCTGTACAGCACTGGCTCTTGAGTTTTGACCCCCTTTTTTCCCTCACAGAACCTCTTCTTAATCGTAAAACACCCACAGAAATCTATACAGATGAGGTTGCTATTTGACATGCCAATAGTAGTAAGAAGCAACCCTCTTAGGAAGGTTCAGTGTTATCCCGTGCATCTGAAGCTACTGGGTTAAAGCAAACCTGACCATTTTGAGCTTGTTTACATTGCTGATATCATGTTTGTTTTCACATGCAGGAGTTTCAGAAAGCACTGGGCAGCAAACACTCTGTGTACGACACAACCGCTCGAACAGGACGAGCCCTGAAAGACAAGACTTCGCTTCAGGATGATAATCAGAAGCTGGATGACATGCTGAGTGAACTGAGGGACAAATGGGATACGGTCTGTGGCAAGTCAGTGGAAAGGTGAGGATACAGCTTCCTGCAATTGCTGCTATATTTTATCTTGCAATACTTTGTGTAATAAGACATTATTGCATTTGCTGTGAATGCTTTGTTCTTCCTTGCAGACAAAACAAGCTGGAGGAGGCCCTGTTGTTTTCCGGCCAGTTTACAGATGCTCTCCAGGCTCTCATTGACTGGCTGTACAGAGTGGAACCTCAGCTGGCTGAGGACCAGCCTGTGCATGGGGACATAGACCTGGTGCTCAACCTGATAGACAACCACAAGGTAGAAAACCATTCCAAGCAGAAGACACGCATTGTCACGGTTTTGCTTATCTGCCAGTTGATTTCTTATGTTGGAATAGATTCAGTGTCCAAACCAACTTCAAAAACAAGCAACTTCAGCCTTTACGCCTTTCTTTTTATCAATGGTTGTTTTTTTTTTTTTTTATCATAGTCGGAAATAAATAACACCTAAACTACACCAGGGTTGGACTGTAAATTCAAACAACTAACGGGCTGCTATGGAGTACTGTTTCATTGGAAGTTTCTGTTGCTTAAATTTTCCTGTCCAGTAAAGATGTCTGTTAAACATGATGTTTTGTTTGCTCTTTACCAAAGTCATCATTCATCACAATCCACAAGTGACTTTTTTTTTTTTTGTACTTTGTCGTTTGGATTATAAAGAGAACAACTGTGCTTAAATTAGGTAAATTTTTGGTATCCAGTTTATTGCTAACTTATTCTGGGCATTAGTATGGCTTAGTGAAACTGACAAAAGATATTATTAAAGCTACTTTTAATTTTATTAATAAACTTGGTTCTAAAAATGTATTTGCAGGTTCTTGTTGACTGATTGTTTGAATCACTGGTTACTGCAGGTTTTCCAGAAAGAGTTAGGAAAGCGGACTGTGACTGTACAGGCTCTCAAACGTTCAGCCAGAGAGCTGATCGAGAGCAGTCATGATGACTCGTCTTGGGTCAAAGTCCAGATGCAGGAGCTGAGCACTCGCTGGGAGACTGTGTGCAACCTCTCTGTGTCCAAGCAGGTCCGGCTGGAGCAGGCGCTGTGCCAGGTACTGCAAAGCCCCTACGGTCATGAGACAAAATGTAAACTGACTTTTTGAATATGACTGATTTGTAAACTCTGGCTGCAGGCTGAGGAGTTTCACTCTACGGTTCATATCCTGCTGGAGTGGCTTGCTGAGGCAGAGCAAAGTTTGCGTTTCCATGGCAGCCTGCCTGATGATGAAGAAGCTCTTCGGGTGCTTATCGAACAACACAAGGCAAGAAATGCAAACTTTTTTTAAATCAAAGCACCACTTTCAGGTCTCATTAAAATTGTATATTTGTTGCTTAAATAAGAAAATTAAACATGCTGCTATTTTTTTTAATTAAGTCTTGAATAAACAGCTGAGACCCTGATTCTACAATTACGGCCTGTCTGCAAGTAGTTTGTGTGTCACCTTTTGTGGCAAAATGCAGTACCATAGATATTCTATGATTTCATTGGATTGAAAAAGCTCTGCCTTGGTCCAATATTAAAACAAAGTATGAGCCAGTTTCATTTTGTATGTTTGCTGAAGATAGTCTAAATTTAAACTCTTTTCTTTTGACTGTTTTTAAGGAATTCATGAAAAAACTAGAGGAAAAGCGAGTGGCTCTAAATAAAGCAACCAGTATGGGAGAGGCCATTCTCAGCATCTGCCATCCAGACTCTATTACAACCATCAAGCACTGGAACACCATCATTAAAGCCCGGTTTGAAGAGGTCAGTACACCAGTACACATGCCTTTCTTATCTCTGGGTATGACACAACACATTACACTATTTGCTTCAAGCTACAAAAAGGAAAAACTTCCCCAAGTCTTCTTTGTCCAAATCACAACCTGGGGCTACATAAGGAAGAGGCTGAACCCTCATTCATCATATCCAGGCCTTCTGCTCTGTAGCAGCCAAAACATTACACTAAAAGTTAGTAAGTAATCCTAATCTATCTTGGTTGGTAAACAAAAGGTTTCTGTGTGCACTTATCAGACAATAACCTGATTTTAGAGTATTTAAAATTAAATTTTTCTGGGTATTTAATACCTCTAATTTGCATAATGCTGCGGATACAGGTGCAGGCTTGGGCCAGGCAGCACCAACAGCGACTGGCGACAGCCCTCACTGAGCTATTAGCCACTCAGGACCTGCTGGAGAATCTTCTTACCTGGCTGCAGTGGGCTGAGACCAACCTTAATGATAAGGACAAGGAGTTGCTGCCTCAGGAGATCGAGGAGATCAAAAGCCTCATAGCAGAGCACCAGGTGAACCAAAACAGTGGGAAAAAAATTCAGCAGATTTTTTTCAGTATCAGTAATTTAAATTGTTGTGCTGGGTGTATGGCTGTTCTGATAACAGTAGTTACTTTTTTCTGCAGGCGTTCATGGAGGAAATGACCAGGAAGCAACCAGATGTTGACAAAATCACCAAGACCCACAAAAGGAAGGCTGTGGAGCCCCAAATCCAGTCTCAGATCCCTGTGCTGGACAAAGGAAGAGCTGGAAGTATGTATGATCCCACAAATACCCCTGTTGGAGCATGACCTGAGCCATATGGACAAGTGTTGAGCCACTGCCGGCAGCACTACGTCCTATTTTAGCACCTGGAATGATGTCATTGTGAAACTATCTCGATTTCAGGGTGAAAATACAGTCACAATGAAGGTTTTTTTTCTTGCACTTACAGGAAAGCGTTCTCCCACACAAACAATGTATGCATCAACAACAGCTCCCATTGAAACCAAGAACCCACGGGTGAACCTGCTGGTCTCTAAGTGGCAGCACGTGTGGCTGCTGGCTCTGGACAGAAGGAGGAAACTCAATGACGCTTTGGACAGGCTGGAGGAGGTAATCCAGCTCTCAGTGATAGTACAAGCACACATTTCATATAAATATGTGGTTTTTCTTATAACCCTGTTTTTTTGTTTGTTTTTTGCTTGGGGTTTTTCAAATATACTTTTCTGTGCAGCTAAAGGAATTTGCAAACTTCGACTTTGATGTGTGGCGGAAGCGCTACATGCGCTGGATGAACCACAAAAAGTCTCGTGTCATGGACTTCTTCCGCCGCATTGACAAAGATCAAGATGGGAAGGTGACCAGACAGGAGTTCATTGAGGGCATTCTTTCTTCCAGTAAGTGTCCAACATACAAACTCACAGCTAAACGCCATGCACGTCCAACCACCAAAATGCTCCTTTTGTAACACTACATGATTTCTTATAAGAATTCCCTACCAGTCGTCTGGAGATGAGCGCTGTGGCAGACATATTTGACAGAGACGGCGACGGCTATATTGACTACTACGAGTTTGTGGCAGCTCTTCATCCCAATAAAGATGCTTACAAACCGCTAACAGATGCTGACAAAATTGAAGATGAGGTAATCCAGCTCTCATGGCCTGAATTATTAAATTGTCAATCTGGGACATGATTCAAAAAAAGTTTTCTGTTTTTCAGGTCACACGTCAAGTGGCAAAATGCAAATGTCCAAAACGATTCCAAGTGGAGCAAATCGGTGCCAACAAATACCGGGTAAGCAGACTTTTTCCTGTTTAGTTTGTTACATAAATTGTGTTTTTGAAGAAATGCTGACTCTCATGATTTCGAAATGTTTTGAATACTATTTTTCATTAAATAACAGCTTTTTTTTCATGGAAACATCTGGTGAAGGTAAGTGGTGAATGTGCTGAAAAAGTGTCAGTGATACATGCTAACTTTTCTATATTTTTATTGTTCCTCACATCACCAGTTCTACCTTGGAAACCAGGTACTTATGTCTTCTTCTGTCTTTATTCTTCTGTCCTTTTTAAGTCTTATGTCCTTTTTCTTTTACCATGTTTCTGCCACGTTCAGTTAACACTTTCTGCCCAGATTCCTTTTCAGACTGGAACTCAGAAGTAGAAACTATGGCCAGCTGAATTTAAGCTACAGTGAACAATGGCCTAAGCTGTGTTTTCTGTCCAACAATTATTGGTAGCTTAATATGATCCAAAATTTGATTTAAAGTGACTAAATAAAGCCACAATGTATTTAAGTTTTATGTCATTCTATTTTCAAATGAGTGTTTTTGTTTTGTTGGAAAATAAGACAGTTTGTGTTAATATCATACTGGTAAATGTTTATATATCTGCTTTTGAGTTTCAGAAAATATAATATTGGCCTGAAAGTATAATTTCAGCCTATATTTTATTGGTCCACGGGCATAAATCCATCTCCTGGGCACATAGTAATGCTTTTTGTGTGCTTGCATTTGGTGCTTCAGTATCATGGGAATGATTTATCTCAACATTGGCTGTCATACTTTTTGTGTAACTGATACCATTAATGGATTTTTCAAGTTGGGCAACCATGATGATTTGAATTAATACATTGCTTTTTATTTTTGAGTGAATATTTCCTGAAAATTGCATGTTGCAAAAAGTTTAATATGGATATGGGTTGTCAGAGGTGTTAGTGAGAGGTGATTAGTGCTGGTTTATGAACTTTAGTATGTATTGATGTATCACACAACAATGAATTGAAATAATTCTTTTGACAGTTTGGTCTGGTTCACTGCTTACATGACTCCTTAATCGGCGATGAGACAATAGCAAACAGAGAAAATCAAAATCTTACTTCCCACCTACACGTTGCAGTTTTGGAAAGCTGTATTCTGGTAAATGGTTATTCTTAAGATGTTTCTTGTGCCTCTTTTTCCTCCAGATCATCATCACCTTTAATGTATTTGATCACTAAAATCACCAGTGGCATTAAATCATTCTGATAATCATACAAGTGCAATATTTTAACTAGTTTAATAGATACCATAAGATAACAGGCACTTAGTTGAAGGTCATCAGTGTTTGGTCATGTCTGCGTGTCACACTGTAGTGAATTAGACAAAAGTTATTTGAACCATTATTCATATTGTTCTCAGTGTGTCATTGGATCTAGCTGCATTGGATCTGCATCAATGTCAATGCATCCTGACTATTTTAGCTGTAGAAAGTGCAACAAAGTGCTGGATTGTAGGAGGTTGATGTTTGTCAGCTTGACCATTGTGTGTGTGTTTGCTTTTGACAGAAAGCATGCAGCTATGATTGTTGTGTGCAAATTGTGTTTTTGTGCTAATGCTCATGGTCACATCCAACTGGCTGACATCTGTCACCTTATCACGTCACAGAGCTCGAACCATTCACATCCATAACATGCTCAGTGTTCTTATGTTTGGTATGTGTGGTTGGTAAAATGAAGGCAAATTATTATACACTAGGGCCCCCTGGTGGTATAATTATGTGCCTTCAGATGTGTTTTTTCACAGGCTCAACCTCCACCAAACTGGAGCTGTACACACCTGAAACAAAGTCCAACATTACAACCACAAATAAAAATACTGAAATGAGAAAATGTCAAGTACAAAGCTGTGCAGGTAGATTTTCTGATGTATTTGCTGCACAGCTTTACAATACAGAAGCTTAAATCCATGCAACTGGTCACCTGACCGATGCTATAGCTTTGGGACTTAATTAGCTATTTCCTGGTGAAAATATTTATAATGCGATACTAAAAAAAAAAATCAACCAATTCCTGAAAACAATTAAGTCCACTAAACTTGAGCTGATGAAAATTAATGATGTTATGTGTAGTAGTATTTTCTCTGCCTTGTTTTTGCCAAAATAATTTATACAAATATCAACATACAGTACCTACAGTAAGCCAATATTGGCTAGTCATTTTGAGGTAATAATAAATCAGTCAGGCTCAGCATTCTCATGTGTGTAAGAGGAAGTATTAGGCTTATGAATAAAAGTGTTTCTCACTGTAACATGAAGTGATTAAGTAATGAGTAATAATAGATGTTAATGACACACACAGCACACTAATAGTAAAAACAGTTGGATTGACCTTTGTGTAATTCATGTCTTTGAGAATGAAAAGTGAGAATTGATGTTTTTGTGTCAGAATCTTTTTATGTCTTCATCATTGTGTGCAAACCTGTGCAACATGGAAAGGAAACTAAAAGTGGTCATAGAGCATTTTTGATGGATGCTTTTTGCACCCTAATGAAATATTTGTGATTAAATCTAATTCAATTCTAAAACAAAATAATTATAAATTACTGGAACCGAATGTGATCTGCCAAACCAGTCTGGTTTCCAGTGTTGCACAGCTTCTTGTCTGCAGTAAGAGATAGCTCATGGGAATGTCAGTGTTTTCATATGTCTCCACTCTGTTTTCCTTCCCTCGCTGTAGTTTGGAGACTCCCAGCAGCTTCGTCTAGTGCGAATTTTACGCAGCACTGTGATGGTGCGAGTGGGAGGAGGTTGGATGGCTCTGGATGAGTTCCTGGTGAAGAATGACCCCTGTCGAGGTGAGTTAATCACAGCAAGTCACAAAACAAAGAAAACATACAATTTTGCCAGAGGTTCAGCCTACATTTGATAGTGATGGGAGTGGCTGCTGATTAGAACATTGCAGTTTGGGTTATTTATACTTATTTTTTAAACCTCCTTAGGAAGGTGAACATGGCTAATTTGACTTTTCAGTTTTTTGATTTACAAAATCCACTGTCGTATAACTACTCTTCATGAGCACAGAGTAGTGCCAAAATTTCTTCATTTTAGATTGTATGATGAAAATTTAAAAAGATACATAATTTAAAATAAAAATACTGTCCATCACTATTCGATGTGAACTGTTTATAAAATACAGCTTGTTTAACTTGGGTTTAAACCACCTTACTAAGGATTAAAGTCAATCATAATCTTTTCACTAAAGTGTCACAGTAAATATTATTAGTGCCACCTCTGTTGGTTTATTACTCAATATAAGATTAGTTTTTTCTAGCTTCCAGATCCATCAAAGGTTTTGGAGAGTCTAATTCTCAGATTAAATATTCTAACTGCTGTCACTGTTTCCTTTTTCTGTACTGTGTTAAACTATGGTACTGAATTACATTATATTTTCAAATTATGTCAGTCGTTTTTCTAGTTCTATTCTTCTATTGTCACTATCTTAAATGACACCAAACTGAGATAACACAGCAAGATGTAGACGCTGTATCTGTGCCCACATCTGGTGGAAACCTTTTCGTACTCTGCTTGTCTCTGCTATCATCTGTTATAACTTTGAATTTCTGTTTTTCCTGCTGAACTCTCCTCCTGCTGAACATAATATCATTTCTTCTAGTTCATCACCATGGGAGCAAAATGTTACGCTCGGAATCAAACTCTTCAATTACTCAGTCTCCTATAGGTTGGCAAATCTCACACTTTCTCACCTTGCTCCATGAACCCACCAGTGGTATGTGTGTCTGCACATCCGAGTGTGTGCTGCTTGTTTGTTTGGTCCTGGTGTGTACTACCGTAGCTGCGTGTGAGCGCTCGTAGCAAATGAATGGCATTCTCAGAAACCAGCTCCGCTCACAATCAGCTGTCCATCAGCTGCGTCTGGTTTTCATGCATGCAGTTGTTTGTGTGAGTCACATCACCTGCTGTCATTTTATCCACGGCACTGTATGGGGACTTGTTGCAACAAATCATCTGTTTTTACTCTCTCAGCATGTATTGAGGGATTCTGAATAGAGATTCTTTTGCAGTTTTCACATTTGCTAAAAACAATAAAACAAGTAATAGCATTATTAAAAGTTCAAGAGATGCTTCCTGCAAATATGAAATGCTTCAACATCGCCATTGGGGTAAATGATGATGTTCTCCATGTGTACCACACACAACAAAACTGGAGGTGTATTTATCACAATATTTTCTTTTTTTTGACAGTGCTTTAATCAGCATGCAAGTCTGTTCTGTTTGTTTTTACACATAACTGTGCAAGGACTGTTTGGTTTGTTGTGTGTAATTTATGTTTTCTCAATTCTGTAATTCTTCTGGTTTGGGCAGTTTGGGTTGTGGGTGTGTTTAAGGACATTTGTTTTAAATTTGTCATAAATAATTTGAAATACTGTC
>OOFC01037327.1:0-16432 GCA_900323345.1 Pseudochromis fuscus
GAGTATTAGTTTTTTTGGAAACTTTTACTTTCACTCTGCTACATTTCAAAGACAAATATTGTACTTTGGACTCCACTACATTCCCAGGAAGTGTGTGTTACTTACTTTATATACAGTCTATGCTGCAATGTGTTTCAGGCAGTTTGTCCAGGTAGAGTTACCGTCACGCAAATCGACAGGAAGTGACCGACAGCAGAACCGAACAATAAAGAGGGAAGACAGGAAACAGCACGGTTTGGTTGTTTTATGTTTTTTTTAAAAACACTATATAGCATGTTAGCATGTTAGCCTCTCGATGGGAAATTTGAAAACAAAAAAGCAAAACCGAACAGTCACCAACAAAGTATTATGCATACTCTGCAGGAAGGAGTTTTCTTTTCATCAAAGCCCTTTCAGATTAAAATACCACATTAACAGGAAGCAGACGTTAGTCGGGATTGACTCGGGCACTGAGAACAATACAACAATGTACTGATAGTAGAAAATGTACTTTTACTTTGTACTTTAACTTGAGTAACATTTGGACCAATAACTTTTATTTGTAGTTGAGTAAGATTTGTCCTTGAGTATCAGTACTTTGACTCAAGTACTGAAGTAGAGTACTTTATCCACCACTGTAAATGGAGTGTAGTGTTTTTATTTTCCTTCGTGTGGACCTCATCATATCAATCTAAGAATAAAGGAGGTGAGAGCTCAGTCACAAGTCGATGGCACCAGCATTTTTCTTCTCTCATCAATCTCTCAAGAACATTTTAAGAGCTCGCTTATAAACTTGAGTGTCCTTCTGTAGACCTGAGGAAGAGTAGCGTCCAATTACAGAGTGAAGAAAACAGCCTTTGTTGTAATACTCTGAGGGTTTACCTTGATGGACTTAAAGCATCCTTTGGTAAAGGATAAATGCATGTTTACCAGAAGCTGTAATGAACAGTTAAAGTATTAAAGGAGGAAACCTTCTCTGTGTGGTTATTTGCTTTATTCACCAAGCCTGTAGTTGGACAGCAGAGCCTGGACTCATGCATATGTTTATAATAGTAGTGGACATGCAGTTCAATCCTCCACTCTGCTTTAATGTTATGTATTGAGCTGAGCTGTGCACTGGGAGCTGAACCTTGACACGGTGATTTAGACCAGCAATGAACCTAAGTGAGTGAACACCACAGACTTAATCAGCTGGTTATTAATGACCTGTCACTGTTGTGTCTTCAAAATATGTAAAACAAATACAGAGAGGATCCCAAAACACCTCGTTTAAATGCATCTTTTTCTCCTGCCTACCTGGTGGCACTTCAACAGTGATGCAACAGAGAAATGTGTCTGAGGTGGAAATAAGGACATTTCAGTAGGAGGAGATCAGACTGTGTATATACAGGAATAATTACAGTGCCATTAAGTCTCTCTTCTTACAGTGAGTGCTGCATTAAGATAATATTACATAGTGGAAAAAAAAGCCTTTAACGGTGTTCTTGTTCTTCTGCTGTCGGGCTGGTTAAGTATTTACAGCCTGTACTTTTATATCTACTCTTTGGGTCATAAGTCGAACGCTGAGAAACTTTATGTGAGTCGATAATTCTGCCTTTGTGATGGTGCTCTACAGATTAGATGTTCTGTTTAGCACTTGTGATAATTAGAAAAGGCTTACTGGGCACTTTCCCAAAGGTGTTGTCCCCACAGTGTGGCTCTCAATGCTGTTAAACACACAGTTAATTGCTCTGATGAGTGGTCGTACGGTCGACCTCCCATCCATTGTGTTCTCTCTGTTTCCTCTCCAGTACTTAACCACCTGTGTTTCTCTGTACAGACCTTCCTTCACCATGTGATGAAGACACGGGTCCTATTTTAAGGTGGATCACGTCAGACTCAAACACCCCTGGGTGTCTCTGTGTCTGTCGGTCTCACCGTGGT
Source organism: Pseudochromis fuscus (assembly GCA_900323345.1). Taxonomy (NCBI): domain Eukaryota; kingdom Metazoa; phylum Chordata; class Actinopteri; family Pseudochromidae; genus Pseudochromis; species Pseudochromis fuscus. Next base: position 1,903 of record OOFC01037327.1, read on the forward strand.
GCATGAGCAATTTCTTTCCTTAAGTTCACGACCAGGAAATGTTTGTTCGTTATCCGTAACTTTGACACTAAAATATCTTGTTTTGATCTTGTTGTAGCTGCAAACCAAACCAATAAAATTGTAATCCATTACTTATTTTATCAATAATGCTTTAATGTCCCATCACACCAGTAAACAGTGTGGTCAGATTTTGCTGCAGGAATCACTGATGGAGGAAACACTAATCATTTGCATCAAATTTACCATATTTTCCAGACTATAAGCCGCTACTTTTTTCCAACGCTACTTTTACTTTTAACTACTACTTTTAACACGAAGCTTGTTAGCTTTTTACAAGCTAGCAAGCTCCGTGCCGCCGATACATTTAGCTTCGTCACATCAGACCCGGTCAGAGTGGACCACATGAAACTGTTCGAATACATTCAGTAGTGGCTTATAGACAGGTGTGATCATAGTCCGGAAAATACGGTATTTGTTTTAAGTCAGCAGTCTTCACTGTGACAACCCTTGAGGGAATGGATTAGGCCATAGTCTGTATAAAAAATGGATGTACCCTCTGGGTCCCAAACATATGTTAGTGCAAAAAAGTGCAATACCATCGATGGCCACTAGATGCTGGCTCCAAATGACCTCATTTTCAATCCTGACATATTCAGTAAATATTGTTTTCCACAAGTCACTCTGATGTCATTAGTTAAAGTCGAATCTTCTTCTGTCAAAGCCTGAAAATCATTTCATCATTAAGGAGATGTTCAAAAAGGGGAGGAGTTAGGGGTGTGGTTAGTTTGATTGACAGCTCTGGTCTCCAATGATTAACAGGAGGTTTGAGGCTAATTCACCGATGAACTCCAGTCTCATTCACATTGGACAGTGTCCTCGGGTGCAAGGCTCAGTGTGTAGTCTACCTTTATGGTATAGTTAGCCTATTGCACGTAATTCAAAGACCAACCAACAGACATGAGAAATGGCAGCTAAGTAACAGGACATATTATTATATATAATAATAAATACAACCCAGAGAAACAATGCTGCAAATGTCACCACTAGGAGTCATTTAGCAGCTTCCTGGCGGCATCATGTTAGCTTCGTCCATTCACTACACAGTGTATGGCTAAACACAACAATGTCACAACTGTGCATTATCATACAATTACCTGCAGGCGGTCTTCAGATTTCTTTGCTGTAATGTTATTGAGAGGACACAGTCAAAAAATGCATCTCAGGCAGATTATTGTGATGCAAATCTATGGTCTTGTTAGCGACTTTTTTTTCCACCATGGATGTATTAAGAAGGAAAGGAGGTCGGCTCATTCAGTGGAGTGTTGCTCAGCGGCACATTTTCCAAGCTTCCTCCACGACCTGGATGTTCAGCATGCTCATGTGAAATTTTGGGCTTGGAGAGCATGTGCACTCTTCTCAGTCAAGGTTTTAAAAAGCATCTACTGCTGACTTCCTGTTGGCTGCCTGCACACATGACTGGAATACAAGAATCACACAGCTCCTCTCGACTTTCAGGAAAACATGAAAAGTTGTATTCGTGCAGTTTGGCCTGTTTCCGAGGGCTTGTTTCTTTCCCCTTTAGTAAATCTTTATTGACTTATTAACTGTCCAAATGCAATTCTCATAAACCCCAGACGGTTGCGGGCTAAATGTCACGGCTCGACAGGAGAGGCAAGTTCATGAATGAGTCTCGGGGTTACGGCTCGATCAAACACGTCCACAGCGAGACAGAGAGCGGCTGATGCTGTGGAGGCTTTCCACAGATTTCCACTTCAAAGAATGAAACTAGAGGTGAAAAATCAACATCAGAGGAGAGCGTGGGGGAGTTTATGGGGGAAGTCAAGTCGTGATGAAGATGTGTTTTTTTTGAGCTCATAAAGTAAGACATCGTGAAGGTTTCAGGTTCTAATAGAAGAGGGTGGGCAATAGACTCAGACTGTCGTAGGGGGTCTCGCAGATGTCGTGCTGCTGCTCAATTTTACCACTAAGATAATAATGTGGACTAAAAAAAACTCCTTTTGTACCTTTGCTAGAACCTTTCAACACATTTCTGCAGTTCAACCTGTAATCTTTAACACAGACATATGTTTGTTGGCTCATCAAACACTTTAAATTCAGCTTCAACCTGATGCTTTTTAGTGCGAATCTGCAGCAGGTGACTCAAGTATTTTCTTGTATCAGTTGTGTTTGTATGAACAAAATGAAAAGTGTCCAGGGTGTACCCCGGCTCGTACCTGCCGCCAGCTGAGAGACCCTACAGCAGACCACTGCAACCCAGTCTGGATAGAGCCGGTACAGAAGAAAAATGAATGAATGAATGAATGAATGATTAGCATCATTATGTCTGGTACAAAGAAACAAACTTGGATTATGACCAACAGAGATCCACCCTCCTGGTTAGCATGGTAGCACTGTGTCTGGTTTACTGTAATATGTACAATGAAATACTGTGAATTGTTTATACAGTGTATAAGAACAGGATTATGAGAAAATATACTGTAATACTGTAAAAGCTAAGAAGGTTCAGGGTTCAAATCTCAGCTCGGGCCTTTCTGTGTGGAGTCTGCATGTCCTCCCTGTGCATGGTGGGTTTTCTCCGGGTACTCCGACTACCTCCCATAGTCCAAAGACATGCTTGCTAGGTAAATTGATCAAATTAAATTGACCATAGGTGTGAGCATGAGCGTGAGTGGATGTTTGTCTCTGTGTTAGCCCTGCGATAGACTGGCAACCTGTCCAGGGTGGACCCCGCCTCCTGCCCAATGACAGCTGGGATAGGCTCCAGCAGACCCCTGCGACCAAGTGTGGAGAAGCAGGTGTAGAAGATGACTGACTGACTGTAATAGCTGTTTTCCCCACATTGTAGTTTCCCACCCAGTAGTTCTGTAATACTGTTAAACCTTGGAGGGAAAAAGTGACCAATGGCAAGAGATTTCTCTAAATATTTTAATTCCCAGATCATTGTTATTCAAATTACGCTGAAACCAACAATAAAAACAACCCAAGCTGATTTTTGTAGAAGTTGATTTTAAGGACAAATGTTCTTGAATAAACTAATGGTTCACAGCAGTGTCCTGCAACTGGATTATTTAATGTCTTGTTTGTTTCCAGTAAATGAAACTGTCTCAGATGAACAGATATCTGACCTCCAGCTGCTAGCAAAGCTACAGCTAGCATGAACAGTTAGCTGTAGCTGTATTGTCGACCAGACGTCGCTAATCTTCTGGAGCAGAACATTTAAGGAGGATGCAGATGAAGTTTTGTGCTAATCCCATCCTGGATGTTTGACCATGTGCACAGATGCTTTCACCAGCAGAACAGTATTTAGTCCTGCAGCACAGCGTAGCGCCTTCAGGAAGGTAAGAAAACTTTACATATTCTCAGGGACATCCTGTCCACTGCCTCCCAACAGCCTCTGCTGCTGCTAATTTGACTTTCCCGACGACTGTACTGCAGGTCTGAGCTGATCAGGTGACAGGGAAAGTTTCATAAATCTGCTCCCCAATTAAAGACGAGCATAAAAGAGAAAAGCACCCCAAAGGTGATGTGATTTAAATAACTCCTTTTAATAGGCAGTGGCTCGGAGGGGTTCTCTGGCAATTATCACTTGTGACCCACAGCAATTATCACCTGCTCCCAGCAGACAAAAGGCAATTTTCAACTAATTGAGCGCTAAGCCACAGGAACTGTGAGAGCTTGACCTTTTCGCGGTGGTTTGGAGGAGGCACGGGTACATTTTTTGAGGCCGAAAAGCCATTTTGAAACTGTGACAATCAGCTTTACCTTCCCGACCTTAATGATGTGTGGGAAGCCAGGGGATGCAGCGACAGCCCCGTATGACTGTATGTCACATCATTGTTTAGCCAGTCACTCCTAATGGCATCTTCAATTACTTATTGGTTTCAGCAGCGTGAGGTCAAGTGTTTGAATGTTGACTCAATCAATTGAGGATCGCTCGCTGTCATCAGGGCTTCATCATCCAGACACCCCCCAGAGGATAAAAGCAATATACTCTGCTGGGTTTTTGCCTCTAAATGATTTCTTGGGATTTATGCCTGTTATACAGCAGATGTAATTGCACCAATATTTTTTGCCTTTTCTGTTTTTGTTTGACAATTTACACTCAACAATAATTGCGACCTCATTAGAGACTGCAGCTGTTTAATTGAACTGAGAAGGATTCAGCATCACTATACGCCGCCTCAAATGCTCCGTTTAAATGTTTACACATTGAACTCACTGTCAGCACATAAACATATCAGGTTGCCCTTCAAACACACCTTGCAAATAGCAGCTTCTGCAATATCATCCATTTCTTTGTGTGTGTTTTGGCCTTTTTATTTATTTTTTGTTTTTACACTTGTTACCCGCGGCTCCCTTTGCAAAGCTGCCTTGTGGGTAACCAGGATATGACTTAGAGGTAAACAACTGTCTGTTGAAAGACTCTGGTGAAAGATGTTACTGGCATGTAGCTTTCAGCTATTGCAAACACACATAAACTTTCAAGTAGGCAAGAAGAAGAAGTAACACAGAGGAGGAAACTGTGAGGAGTGTCCACGGCAAAAAACACCGGTGTTTAAGTTCAAAGCGTCGGAAACAAGTAGCAGCTTATAGTCCGGAAAATACGGTAATTAACAAACCATAATAACACATTTTCAATGATACAGCACCTCAGTAGAGAACCTCCCTGCTCTGCATCCAGTGCACAGAGTGGACCTTACAAAACAAAGTATTGAACTTATGAACAAATTGCCGCACTTTTAATATCTCTTATCTGATTCTTGATTAATCAGTGAAATAATCGGTAGAATACTCGATTACTAAATGAATCATCAGCTCCAAAAAAGGACATAAATTAAGGCTCATGTGACAAATATCAGAGTCTCTGCTTCTCCTCATCACTGCAGAGTTGGAGTAGACAGTGGATTAAACCAGGATATTCAAGTTAACATGGAAATAGTAGCAAACTGGAGATTGATGCTATGCAGCTATCCTGCTCCAGATTGATTAACCATTAATTTGACCATTAACTGTCAGAGTCAGAGCCTGAGTTTTTTGGATCCTAGTGGCTGTTGATGGTATTGCACTCCTCATTTTTGAAACTCTTTACACTGGTACCTACTTGCTTCACTTCATTTCGGTTTTGGTGCATTTACACTGGCAAAAAAGTACCTGAACTTGGTACCTGGTACAACTTTTCGTACCTCCTCTCCTCTCCTTCCAAAAAAAGTACCCGGTCAGGTCAGAGCAGGTACTAAAATCTTATTGGTCGGAATCGTCACTGTGTCGTTGCGTCATCACTGCGCGGCATGTAATCACCACAAACACGCAGGCATTTTGAAATCTTCGTCAAACTGTGCAGGCGTGTTTAAAATAACAACAAGATGAGAAATGGCAGCTGTTAGAAATTCTGCCCCATGGACTCAGGACGAGGTGCAAACCTTTCTGTCATTAGTCGCCGATGAGAAAATTCAGCAGGAGCTGGACGGTGTGATCAGAAATGAAAGAATCGCATAAAAGATGACGTCACGAATGACGACCAGCTACACGGGGGAGGGACGATCCTCAGCAAAGTAAATGCAACCGAGGGGTCGATCCCGAGCGATCCGAGGTGAAGCAAAGCGAGTAGGTACCAGTGTAAATGTGCCATCAGTGGTGAGGTAAACTTATTATACAGTCTATGGGTATCACCCTGTAAAACCCATGTAACATCAGTGAGTACTGGCAGTGACCCGGGCTGGGGACAGGAGGGTACAACTAAGTCACAGTTACTTCATGTTTATGACGATGTGGACATTCAGGATTTACAGTGAGGATTATTGACAGGCAGCTGATGCTGGTAAACTGAAAACATCATCAACCATCTTAGTTAGCTCACACCATGTTACTCACTTCTCCAGGAGACATCGTGCATTACAGCAAATAGCCTCTCATGTCCTTTCACATCCTTTTTATGGCTCTTCATCCATCTGGTCTGCATGTCATTGTCTGCTAATACAACCTCAGCTGCTGCTCCATCCTCTCCATCATCACAGTAACTAATCCTGCCTGCAGTCAGAATAAATCACTAAGTCTTGTACCGACTGCTTCTGACTTACTTCATTTCTTCATATTGCTTCTGACATTTACACAACATATTACATATTACAGTTTGTTCCCTTTTTTAGTGGGAAAATTGTTCCTGAAGTCAAAGTGTACTAAATTAACTTTCTCCTCATCTAGTGTGAAGTTTGAACACTCAACACCCAGATCTGAAAAAGTGACACATTTTATTAGAAATACATTTATTTTCACCAGTTCATGGCGTCCACTGAGACACAAAAAACTAATCCTCAAATACAATTTTGATGCGATAACTTTAAATAGTGATGGATGATGTCATTAATAAATTGATTGTAATGTATATTTAAACCTCTTCCCTGGCAACCGAGTCATGAGAGCTTGATTTTTACTGGCTGAGGTCGATGAAGGGTGTCGTCTACTCCACTCACATGTCACCTGAGCTCGCTGTTGTTCCTCTGCCTTCACCATCAGTGATTGAGCTGGGTGGTTAATGCTGACAGCTCTGCAGGGCTGTGATTCTGCACAGAGCATGGCGGTCCTGTATTAAAGCTAATTACTGAGCTGCATCAATAGGACCCCGGCATGCTGCTGGATGTAATGAGAGGTATACGAGGAATGTAAAGTGCTCGGCAGCAGCAGCAACAAAGGGTTCATAGGGTTACTAATTGCATGCAGGTAAATGCGTTGCATTAAAATACATTTGTAAGTGTTGGAGATTTAAGCACCGATTTCCAACTGTAAACCTATACATGCAGGATATGAAATCAAGCAAGGTATCACCTGACTTTCATCATCCTGCCCAATTGCATCCTCCCATCCAGCTGTCAATCAATCAGTTGAAACAGTATCATTAGTTAGTTCTAGTTACAACAGTTACAAATGTTTCAAATAGAAACAACTTGTTACTGTGTTACAGTTTTTACATGTCAGTGAACATATCTTCAGTGCTTCAATGCTCCAATCAAGTGGCTCCAAAATGTTTTGTCCCGCCCACATGTTAGATCCCCTGGAGATGCTGTTTGACTTGAAGGATGTGTAGCTCCATAAAACCATAAACTCTGGATAACGAGCGAAAAGTCGACTGCATATCTTAGTGAAACAAATCAAGACCTGTTAACCTTGAAGCTCGCATAATGACCCTACACATTTGGTGCTTGACAAGTTCATTGAAATTTGACGAGATAAATAAGATCTAATTGCCCTAAAAATATATTTTTTAAAACTTTTTTGAATTTCCCTTTGCAGTGTGGTATGTAATCGAAAAGGGCACTCTGTGCTAGCAAAGTCTTTCATTTCACCCTCACTGAAGCCAGATGAAGGAGCTATTTTGGGCGTGCTGAGCGTGTTGAAGGTCAGCCGAGACCCTGTGCTTTGATCTTGGAGAGAGATACAGGCCAGTTCATGAATGAGTCGGCCTGAGCCGCCTGCATCAAGGTCCCGAAAGAATAGAGATTAAATGCAAACATGTCTGAAGTCGTCCTTTCTTTACTCATTTATGATCCTGAAGACTTGTCAAACCGGTCGACTGCAAGAATCTACACAACCATCTGTGTTTGGTGTTTTCTGCAATTCTGCTGCAAGTAAATTTTCCTCAGTTTGGGGTTCATGTGCCAAGAAAAACAAGGTTGTCATTATTTATTTATCGCACAGTAATCAGGAAACACAGCAACCTTTCAGAAACAAAATGACAATTGACAGAAGCATCGAAGAAACGGACGTGATGACGTGAAATGCAGCGAGGGAGAAACCACGAATAATCCCAAGGAAAAGAAGCTGAGAGCATGTGGCTGTGGAAACCAGGGCTTATATGGTATAGATACTATATATACTTCACAAGACAAAGGCAGCTGTAACAAAGACAACAGAGCTGCACAGTGGAGGTTTAGCTGAGACGTGTCACTGATTGGACATTCTCCCCATAAGTGACCTGAGCTTCTCAGCACAGACCTGAAGGAGGAGATACTGTATGTAATGTGTTTTTTCACCTGTTATCTGGCAGCAGTTTGATGTATTTTCATGATGGCATCACTGTCTGCCTGGAATCAGAGCAGCGCAGCCTGGGGCGAGACGACGGTTTCAATCAGTGGTGTAGTGATGTGTTATGAGGGAGGTGTACTGTGGCTTTAAGCTAACACACCTCCACTCCCCCAATAGCCAGTTAACTCTGAGTCAATTTACTCAAGAGCTGCATGGAGTCAGTGCACTGAGCTGTATTTTAGATTTGGTTTGTGCTTTACTACGTTTCAGAGGGAAATACTTGGCGTACTTTATACTCTGTACTAAAAACTACTGAACAGATCTCAAAGTTTATTTATTTATTCAGAGATAGAGTATTACCCACAGACTGTATATAGAATGAACAAAGCTAACATGACATCACCTACTGGTCTGTGGACCCATGTTGGTTGTTTGGAGCCAGAAATGACCATATTTGGATAGAAAGGGAGGAGTGAGGAGGCGGGTCTGACCCTTGAACCTGAGGTCATTGACCAGTTTGTATAAGACTGGAGTTCAGAGCAGGAGAGTTACTGCATGATGTTGTTCACATGAAATCAACATTTCCTTTAACTATTTCAAAATAAAGGCCTACTCCTAACATTTAAGTGAACAGAATTCTTTCATGCCTTCCATGCTTTAATTGTGAAATATTTGCAGCCACACTAAGTAATTCACATAAAATTTAGAGTCTAGCCAGTGGATGATTGCCGTGGCCATTAGTAGAGACCTGACTTTTATATAAATATCTTTTTTTATTACAGGAAATGCACAAACTTCCTTTATGTCAGATTTTTAAAAACATATATAATTGTATCCTCTGGGTTTTCTGTTAAGTTACATCCACTAACATGTTTCTTGAAATGTTGTGTTTGATACTGGGTTTGTGTGTTTTGTTCACTGTCGTCAGTTCCACTCAATAAATCCTTTTACAAAGCCCAGATAGAGACAGAAGGTTGTTGTACATTCACATTCATCCATGCTGAATACATCTCATTGTGAGTGTTTTGTGTGTGATGAGAAAACGGCTTTTTCTAAACACAGTTTCATGGTGATGGTCAGTCAGGACTGAGTGTAGGTGTTTACGGTTCACCGCTCGCTGAAATAGCAACTCAGTCATCTGTTCTGCTCGGCTCGGGCGGCGGGGCTCGGCCGATCAGTGATTAGGTCGTTGATTGCTAACGGTCCCAGTGGACGGCCGCTAGAAAATCATTTACAGTGAAGCTCTGAAAGGAGAGAACATCGTTATCTTTGTGGATGAAAATAGTCATGAAAATAGAATAAAATGGAGGATGCTGGTCTTGTAGGTTGGAGATCTATATGGGAATAATACATTTCACTGGTACAGAATTGGAAAGGATACAGGAAGTTATCCCATCACCTCCAGCTGACCTTTTACTTTGGCTTAAAAAAAAAAAAAAAAAGACTGTTTCCGGTTATCCGACCCTACCTAGCAAAAGCAGCCGACCTTTGTGTTTTTTCCCCCTTGAAACAGAAAAAAAAATCGTTAAGCTGCTTCCCTACACTACCGTAATGTATGTAACATACAAAACGCTCCACTTGTTCTCTGCTGAAGCAAAAAAAAAAAATGGTTTCGTGAATCCCAACACACATGCACAGATGTTTCAAACACTTGACCTGATCCTGATTTGCTTTGTGCATAATTTGAAATGTTTTGACATCGACCAAATCCTTGAATTTTACTGCCTTCAGTTTGATGAAGGGCGAGTTTAGTGGTTCTCTGCAGGTGCTTTTATTTACGAATTGTATTAAATTTAATATTTGAAGTTTAAATATTGTTTCCCTGTTTGTGTTATATGTGTTCCCCCACAGTTACACACAGTAGGTAATGTATGGCAGAGTGAAAGCACAGTACATGTTTATACCAACAACAACTGGTATAAACATTTATTTGCAAACATGTATGTAATTTGAACCATACAATTTTCAATATTTCATCCACTGGATAATCTGGGTTCATGATGGTTGTCACAGATGCTCCCCCACCCACCCCTGAACCCCTGAGATGTGAAAAAAAAGTCCCTACCTACCCTACCTAATTAATTTGGCACCGTTACCAGAAACACACAATTTTTTTTTAGGCCTCACTTTTACTAATTCGTCTCCAACAGCACGTGAACCTACATGCACCATCCACGTTTCTGTGATGCTTTTCAAACCTCCCAGCCTTGCAAACTGCTTGTACAACTTTGCACACAAAGCTACAACGGCCACATCTTTACATTCAAACAGGCTTCAAAGATCCAGCCACTTGTTTCTTTTGAATTTCTGAGATGTGCGACATTGTACAGACAATACAAAGAAGCTTGAGGTATTTTTTTTTTTTTATCCAGCGCTGTGACCTGTTAAGTGCTCTGACTTTGTGTGTATCTATCAGTCAGGAGCTCTGCAAAAGCTTCAAGGTGATTTGGAATTTTCTGCATGGATGGACTCCTGACGTGGGCTTAATGTTGGAGGGGCTTCAAATGAAATATTCAACCTCCGAGGTGCACTTGTTTCAGGATACGTGAGCTTCAAGGCGCTAACCTTGAATGGAGCGCTGCCTCCACAATCACAGGAATCTGACCGAGTCTGTCAATCGGGAGCAGGTGATGGACACGGCTCTACTTTCTTCATTGATTAAAATCACTGACCCCATCTTATTACTGCCAATCAAACAGGTAGAACCATATAGACGTATTGGTTTTATGCTGTATGTAATAATCTCAGAAGCACGAGTGTGACCTTTTTTTCCCTGAGTACATACTTTAAGTCAATCATATGTTGTACACTTGCAGATTGAATTCTCTCTGTTCTCATTAAAAGAAAAAAAAATCTCTCAGCACAGCAGCTGAGTCACTTACACACATCCTGCTGCAGCCAGTGATATCCATCTGTCTTACACTTTATTGTTTCCTGCAGCTTCACTCATGGACGGATTACTGACTCACGCTAACAAGAACCAAAATAAAACACAACATCATCAGCATAAAGAAACACACAACAACCAAATTATGATGCAAAATGACCATGAGGGTATATATTGTCAGAAAATGACCACAAAGAGACTTGAAATGATGCAGAAGTGAGAAACAAATCGAGCATAGTCGCATTAAATTTTAAAAATCAGTCACAGAGTAAACATTAAGGGTAACGAAACAATTAAAAAATAAAACACAATAAGACGAAATGATACAAAGCATCAAATTCAAACCATAAAGAAAGTAAAAAATAGCCACAAAGTCAAACAAAAGAACTAAAAAGTAACACATACAGCAAGCAAAACATCAAAATGACATCAAACAACAGCACAGAAAGATAAAATGACCACAATGAAATACACAATTGCAATGAAGAAAGACAGCATTATGATAGTAATGGAAAAAAAAACCAACAACACAGAGAGATATATCACAATACCACAAACCAGACCTAAAACTTTGTAAAACACCAAATTCAGATGCAAAATAACTACAAGAATAAACAAAATAGTAAAAAGTTGACACAAAACAATCATGAGTTCAAGACAAATTGTAATTCAAGTTATTGTTCTTCTAAACTCGACTGTTTTCCTGATCCCTGCAATTATCCTTCTGCCTTCAAGGAAACATTAAGGGTATTATTAATGAAATAACAATTAAAGATCAAAACTTAATGCATCAGTGGTTAAAAGAAAAAAATCAAATTCAAGATGAAACAAAATAAAACAGGAAGTGACAGCAGTTAAAGTTTCCATTTCCTTTACTGCAGTTTATTTAGAGTGTACTCACTAAACAGTGAGTTATGTTACAATGTTACTTTCCTTGCCCTGATATTTCCTGATAACACAGCACAGCCCAGCTCCCCTGACATGTATGATCGTACCGCTGATGTATGTTTTCTTGGCGACTGTGAGCTCAGTCGTTCATTTGTGCCGAGTCTGGCAGCACTGGTTTCATTCTCGCTGTGCACATGTTAGTGTGGATACCATGAAATGACTTATTGATTACCTCGGCGCGGGGGTGATTAAAATTCATCGAAGGAGAAAGACACACAACGGCGGCGGGCGTGGCGACAAAGTGCTCGCCCTGACCTTACCGGCGGTACGTAAACTGTACATTTCAATCAATGGCTGTCCGGTGCTGCTCATCTGTCAGACTCACCACAGCGGCTCGTCCAGCAGCTGACAGTGACACAGACTGAGGTTGTGTGTGTGTGTATATATTTACTCCTGTGTGCATGTGACTGTATACATGGGACGAGAACCCTGCTATGTTGAGATAAGACCTCTGTGCCTCAGCCCTGGTAATGTCCACCTGATACCTATCTGCTGCTGTGCAGTCCATCATCAATAACTCCCCCTCTGGGTTCACATGTCAGATCCTGCTGATTTGAATAATGGATTCAAGCGGCCTCAGAAAGATACTGTGGAAAACCTTGTCCAGGAAACAGTTGGAGACAGTTTTAAGTTCACAGTTTATTATAAGAAACAACATGGATCAACACCTTCATTCACCCTCATGAGACCTCAGCACTTAGACTGATTCAGGGAGAATTACACCAAGCACAGTAAATAGCACATCACATTCTAGCTTCTTTAACTCAAATCCCATGAAACTGTTGCTCAGAGGGTCTGGATCTGCACCAAGGCATAATCCAGCTGCCACAGTCTGAACACTGTCGCCCCCTTGTGGTGAAATACCAACAGTATCTTGTTAAAACATCTCTCAGTTGTAAAAGAAAGGGATTTTTCTGGATGTTTTCTTCAGAGTGGATCCAATTGAAATGTAATCCTTTATTATTGTGGTTATACCACAGACCGTGCAATGTATGGATGAAACTAATGTGACATCACCTGCTGGTTTGTGGACTTGGGGCAAATCTAAATCTTGAACCTGAGGCATAGTAGTCTGGAAACCAGGCCTGTTGATCAAGCTAACCACACCCCCTCTTCCCCTTCTCTCAGCCTGATATCTGAAACGATTTTTAGATGGACCACCAGATCAATGAGAAGAAGACCTGATGACATCATTATTTTGAAACCAGCACCTAGTGGCCATTGGTGGTATTGCCCTTTTTTTGCACTTCCACATTGGCTTCTTCTTGTTCCCAAAAGTTGAGATCTCTTCAGTAGGTTTGTTGTAATGTTGCCAACAGACAAACAAAACAACGCTGGTGACAACATGACGTCCTTATACAATAATTATGTAAACCTACAGTTCCCTTATTACATCATAAGTAATTATTATAATATGTGTTTTGTCAATTAGGGACGTGGACATTCACACTTTAGCTACTTCAGTATCACCCATTAGCTTTTTCTTTCTTGTCTTTTTCTAAACCCATCAAACATAAATGAATCCACACAGTAATCACTCACCACAGCCACATGCCTGCGGTCATTACATCTACAGCATCTTCAGTGTTGCATTGACAGAGGAGGCATCTCTTTTGTTGGGGTTCATCCAGCTGCGGCACTCAGGTTCGTGACAAACTAAAGATTATTAACGCCTCCATCAGCTTTGAGAAGTCGGCACTCCTCTTTTCTTTCCTCCAGCTGTGGCCACTGCAGCTGAAGGCCAATGTTTTCCAGGAAATTGTGTGTTTGTGCGAGAGCTGCTGGTTTCTCAAATTGTAAAACTGGCCTTGAAAACTGCAGTGGGGTCAAGGCAGCTGTGGTAACTAGATGAGATTCCCTTATCTGCCCTGAGTTGTATTGGGACCGCGAAATAGACGTGTTTTGGCCGTTATACCATCCGACTTGTAGGATTTTCAAGCTGTTTCATCGCGTTTTGAAGGATTTCATGCATGAATGCCACAATTCCTCATCATCCGCAGCCTCAGATACATCTGATACTTAAAGAGCTGTTGTCTTCTAAGCCCTTAAATAATCATCAGAAATGCTGTTCTACACTGAACATGTAACCCAGGTGCTGCAGTGTCAGGTTACTGTCACAATATGCCAAATAAATACACTTCTTTATCAGTCTGTCTGGGGTCAGGCGTTGGACCAGTGAGACAACGACAGTGGTGGACAAAGTACTGATACTCATGGTCAAATCTTACTCAACTACAAATAAAAGTTATTGGTCAAAATGTTACTCAAGTTAAAGTATTAAAGTACTTACCTTTAAAAATACTTAAGTATTCAAAAGTACAAAGTAAAAGTACATTTTCTAATATCAGTACATTGCTGTATTGTTCTCAGTGCCCGAGTTAATCCCCGACTAACATCTGCTTCCTGTGAATGTGGTATTTTAGGCTGAAAGGGCTTCGATGAAAAGAAAACTGCTTCCTGCAGAGTGTGCATAATACTTTGTTGGTGACTGTTCGGTTTTGCTTTTTTGTTTTCAAATTTCCCATCGAAAAAAAAAACATAAAACGACAAAACCGTCTTGTTTCCTGTCTTCCCTCTTTATTGTTTGGTTCTGCTGCCGGTCACTTCCTGCCGATTTGCGTGACGGTAACTCTACCTGGACAAACTGCCTGAAAC
>OOFC01037330.1:0-33549 GCA_900323345.1 Pseudochromis fuscus
ATTGCTTAGAAAATGTAAAAAACAGTGCAGACAATTCAATTCAAGTGTTGTTAATCTTCTTTCTGGCTTTATACAATCTGTTATTAACAGGAAAGTGCAACTAACTCCTAAAGTCCTAAAGTTTAACTTCCTGAGATGACAATACAATCAACCACCAGTCACTGTTTCTAAACAATACACAGTACTGTCATATGTCTCCCTTGATAGATGAAAGAAAGGTAAACACAGTTTTGATGAACTTGAAATCTATCCACTATAATCTTATTAATTTCACATCTCCTTTTATTCCAGTATATTCCAAACTTCTTTGCAGAGTAAAGCTGCAACAAAATTATTTTCAGATTAATCTGATGATAAAAAAAATAATAATAAAATGTCAGAAAGACCCAGCCACCCAGTTTTCGAGAACCTAACTGTATACGGTTTGCATTCTCCAACAGTGCCAAACCCAAATATATTCCTTTACTATGTGATAAGACAGAAAAAAGGCAGCAAGTAATCACATTTAATAAGGAGGAACTGGATCATTTTGGAGACAACTTGTATATTTAAAAAACTACTCAACACCCAAGTCACATCTGCTTCTCTACATCTGAGGAATACAGCTCAATCATTAGAGACATGACTATAAACATTTAATTTTCATACTTTGCCTTGATTATCTAATCTTTTTACGATTTAGTTTAATGCACTTTAACTGAAGGCACACTGAGTTAACCTGGAATAAATTCAGCAGCATTAATAAAAGCGCCTGTGGCTTGTGTGTTTACGGCCATCTGCGCGCACATCTTTCTCCTGAATTTGTTTGCATTCATTTCTAAAAATAGCTTCAGGAAAATGCAAATTAACAACAGCTTTTGGCACATTTGCTTTCGAAATTAGGGCTTGGGGGAGATACAGTGGAGCTAAGTTAAAGAATATTTTAAGATAAAACGCTTTATTCACACTGAAACAAAGCCGCAATGTGCAGTTTGTTAACGGGTAGAAGAGAAATCGTAAACTGAGTCGCGAAATTATGCAGGTTCAAGTTTTTTTCCAGGGATATATATCTGGATATGGAATAAATTTGGATTTGTTCTGCTGGTTGCACACATACTGTGATGTTGGTTGTTTGGAGCCAGAAGTGACCATATTTAGATATGAAGGAAGGAATGAGGCGGCGGGTCTGACCCTTGAACCGGAGACCACTGTTTAATGTGTATGAAATTCTACTTCAGTGGAGATCAGACTTGTAGGTCCAGCTAATCACACCCTTAAACACTCCTCTTTCTGAAGCCTAATATCTACTTAATTATGATTTTTTTTTTCTCAGATCAACCATCAGATCACTGAAAAAAATATATTAATTTTAGCTAATGACATCACAATCAGTTGTGAAAAAAATTACTGCAGCCGTCGGGTGTAATGCACTTTTTTGCACTTCCACATTGGCTTAATTTTTGAGCCCCACTTGCTTCGTGCATTTCTATACACAGCCTATGGAAGCACAAAACACCAAGAAACCATCACTGTAGGAGTGTGAGGAGTGAGGCAGTTTTCACTATTTTTATTTTACAGACAAAACTACTGGATTATTCAAAGAAAAGTGATTTTTAATCTGCAGCTATTTTTAATTGACATAATTAAAATAATCACTGTGTATTTATTATGTTTTATTTCTGGATATTTATTCTACAAATATGAGACTGAAATCTCACAATCACATGTAATAGCACCCTCGCTTTGACCTCTGCTAACTACTAAATGTGCAACTGCATAATGATTGTACTGTTACTCCCATTAAGCTCTTAGATGTTTAATTAAACAACCTTACATCTTGGATTTCAATGGAGCAAACTGGAGTGAGTGTAGGAACAAGTCCAGGGTGGTCAGATACTCCTCTGGGTGGGTCTTTAGGTGACCCGCATGTACCGAGTCCTCCCACTTCTTCGATGTGACGTCTATGTCACGTTTCCGCAGGTGTTCGAGCAGCTCCTCCACCGCTCTCGCGTCGCTCAAGGCATCATTCTCACAATAAAAGAACAAGGCAGGAGCAGTGACTGGGCTGTTCTTAAACGCTTCGATGCCCGTGTTAAAGTAGTCCACCGTTTGTCGTTTAAAAATGCTAAAGTAGAACATGCTTAAGTTTTTTACCAGCATCTCCAAACGAGGATACAAAGTTTTTCCTAGACCTGAGCAGAGAGGAGAAAGTCATATTATTCATTCGCAGTTAAAAAAAAAAAACACAAGAAAGTATTCGCTTATACATGTATCACTTCATACAAAATACGTGGTGTAGCCAGAGAGTTAAAATGAAACTAATGAATGTGTTAAATTATGATAATACTGACTGACCTTTGGCCATCCACTCCAAGGAGCCCACCACCAAGCTATCGTACACTTGGCCTTTAATCCTCTTTGTGAACTCCTGATATTTCTCTGTGTCCTGGGAAACATGTACCAGCAGCTGAGCATATGTGTAGCCACCAATGGAGAAGGCGTGGACAAGCAGGGGACGGGACAAAAAGTGTTCACTCTCCAGCAGGTCCAGCACAGTCTTGGCGCGATCCAGACCCCATCGAGGCCACAGGAACTCTTGCGCCTTGTGTACAACAAGCAGAAAGCTGAATCACTTTTCGTTTCATTATCATGACAACCCGAGATAGTTTCAGGTAATTTATTCCTAAAAGAATAAAGAAAAGTTAAATCTATCAAGGTTACAGGGCCACCAAAAAGCTGAGTCTGTTTGGACTACAGTTACAGCATCTTTAATGATGAAAGTGAAAAGAGGCATAGATTGTTACAAAACAAAATCCAACCTTCCTTTTAAACTTTTACTATGGACTATAACTGAGAATGTGAGACCTTGTCAGACAAGTCTTTCAGGCCCACAGGTAGGGGAGGAGACAGAGAGAAGCTCAGGGTTTGGTTACCACAGTATCTGACTTAAAGGTTATTCTCATACAGTGTATCCTTGACAACTATCAGACTTGATTGGATTTCCTACCTACCACATGGGTTTTGCAACCCTGCATTCTTCTCATTCCTGGTTTTTGTGGAGCACTGTTACACATTTAGGCAAGTTAACCACCAGGATGTTATGTACTATCAATGGAACACAAAGTACCATCAATCATACTGCAGAATACACACACACAGTCCTAGTTGTTAGTCCACTGTCATATGATCACCAAAAAAGACCTGAATGTCCTGGTCCATGCACAGAATAGCCTCCAACAGCTGCTGTTACTGGCACCGCTCTGGCTCTTTTTTACACATGTCCTTAAATGTCACACAACCTCCACAACAAACAGTCTTTTAAAAGTAACCTTTGCACCCCTGATTGTGCCATATGTCTTAACTTAAAGGTCAGGTCAGGTCAGGTGCTGTAAGGTGAGTGGAGCCTGTAGCAGTCATGAGAAGTTCCACATACGATGCAACTTGCGTAAACTCTTACAACCATCTCTTTATCTTGTTTACACTTCTGTGAACTCACATGCCTGAAATGGTCTGTTGTAATATGTGTTTTTGTCATTGGAAAGGCCAAATGGAAATGTATATGAAGATATATGAATGAGTGTTACACGTTTCTTCTTTCTTTTCTTTCACATATGATGTAATAGTTCTGTGTGATTTTGATAAGTACTATTACAGGTATTATATTTTGTAGTTTACAGGGCAAACTTGTCGATCACTGATTTCAACTGACAGCACGTGCAGACTAAAACTCAAACCAGTACAATGAAATCAATTCTTACCTCACTCTCCACGACAAGGACGTCAAAGCCGGTGCGAAAGTAGATTTCACAGTACTTTTTTATAGCTTGGGGTCGCGAACCCAGCCAAGGCAACATAACCATTAAAGGTTTGTGATCCTGGGAAATCTTGCTCTGGCATGCTGAGGCTGGAGACGCTGTTTCATTCATGTAGAAAGTGACATTCTTACTGAGGCGGTGGGCAGTGACGCCTGTGCTCAGAGCTGCCCTGGCTAACATGTTGTTTCGGCTTTACAAAAAGATGTCTGTCTGAAAGAAGAGAGGTGGGAAAGAAAGTTAAAGAGACACACTCAACATGCGCTCCAACATTCACTTCTGAATCCACTAAGCTACATGTTGGTAATGTTTTGCTAGCTTGCGTGTTCATATGTTCTAGCTAACACTTGTGCATCCACACGTTAGCAAAACCGTCCGCGACGATAACAACATACAAATAAAACGAATCAAAACTTGAACTAAAGTTGAGTCCTGAGCTTTTTCTTGTCACATACTGACCTGCGTTCAGTTCTGCACCAGTTATGATATAATAAATAGTAATGATCGACCCTTCATAAACACATAGTTCCCGGGAGTGCAAGATAAACACAGCTAGCTAGCTAACTACTAGGCATCGATCTGCGAGAAGCGACCTCCTCCTCCTCTTCCTCTTTCTCTGCTTCTTCTTCTTTTTCCCCCTCCTCCTTATCGCCTTCTTCATCCCGTATCTGACAGTCTCATCTCTGGCGAACTGCTCTCCCTCCCACATAAACTACCCCACAAGTTTACAAATAAACAGACACACAAATAATTAAATACATAGTTTCATCCAATAAAATATCAGCGATCGATCTGAATATGGATTGCTCTGTTGTTAGAGGAGTTGGTAACAGGGCTTGTGATTGTGTTTGTTGTTTGTTTTTGTTTACTACTTTGTAAATGATTAAACATGTATTTGGACTTGGTCACACTGACTCATCAAAGTTTCTGCTTGTTCCTCACACATTAAGATAAAAGGAGGGTTCAGATAGCTACAGTTTAATTTATAACTACTCAGACTTGAATTTTAGACTTGCTACTAGTCACTGTAGATGTCTTCCATGATAGATATCTAAAATAATATCTATCTATCTATCTAGCTATCTATCTATCTATCTATAACCAGAACTGGGTCAATATTAGACTTAACCCACTGCGATGGACTGTTTTTACCCAACATATTATAATTTTTACTAAAATATTGTTGTTTTTACCAAAAATGTAATTGTTTTTGTCCAACATTTTATTGTTTTTTCTTGGTAAGAACAACAACATACTGAGCAAAAACTACAAAATCTTTAGTAAAAACAAACAAACAAAAAAGCTCATCTTACTGTGTTAAATTAACTCAGTATTTAGTAGTTAGTCCAATGTTGACCCAGGTTAAAACAACCCAGCATTTCTGAGTGTGTACAGTATTCATCTGGCCCATATTGTTCCTTTTGTTCTACCCAAAATGCTAATCATTGAGGACCAAACTGTGGTTGGAGAGAGTCAACATAGGATCTGAATGCACAATGTTCTGCAATGTGTCCAGTACCAGTGTGGATTCAGATCTTATGTTGATCTTTATGTCTTTTAGTATTTTTCACTTGGCACTGGTAAAACAAATGGCTCCTACGTTAACATCATACTTTTATAAAGATGGACGTGATCCCAGACCAACAGGGTGAAAACTGGACTTGACCACTAGACCTCGAACTTATTGGCTGCAGATTCATCGTACTTTTACATAATTTCCGAAAAAAAAACAAAAACAATTTTTGCCCAAACCCAGAAGTACATCCTGGAAAACCTTGAGCTCAAATTATTCAACCTTTTGAGACAACAGACAACATAGAGATGTGGTTCTTCTGGTAGATGATGGGAGAAGAAGCTCAACAACAACAACAAAATATCCTCCACTGATGTTGTAACTCCAACATCAGAAAAGGCAAATTTTCTGCAGATCAGACCTGAGACCAGACCTGAACCCAGTCTCATACACATTGAGCAATGAGCAGTGTCCTCTGGTTAAAGGATTAGACCCCTTTACATCCAAATACGGTCACCTCTGGCTCCATGGCGACGTTCAAATACCAAACTCCTGGCTTCAAAATGCAAATCCACAAATCAACGAGTCACACACATCACACTAGCTTCCTTCATTCTTTATGCAGGCTATGGTAGTTGCCCATGGATACTGACATATAGCTGATACTAATATTTCTATAAAATCTAATGTTATATTTTAATTCATGATTTGGAAGTGCAACACAATGAATTCATGTAGCATTGCAAAAAAATATTCCCTTGAGATTCTCCACATGAGTAACAAGACAAAAAAAGACACCTCGGGACAAAGACACAGACAAAGAGGTGTCAGTGCATGTTAAATACTTAGATCTAATGAAGTGTAATGTATTGTTATTAAGTCATTAAACATCAGGATTTGATTTTTTTTCTCATAGCTCCCTTTTCTGCTCCAGTAACAGTCACAGGCGATGATGAACCTATCTCATCTACAACCTTTATCCTAACCAGGGCTTTTATTCTTCCCTTTGCTTGTGCAGCTTTGTTTCTGTGTCTTGCTCTGACTGTCCTCACAGCTGGACCCCAGTCCCTGCTGACTTTGTCTTGTTGGAGGATGATTTGTCTAAACACAAACCGGCTGCTCAATGATTTCAGATAGCAAGTGTGAGGCGGCAATAATTTGGCCCCGTCCCTCACTGAGCTCATGTGTTTGGCCTGTCATTGTTCCTCTCCAGTCCCTTTAGTCACGGCTGGGTTGATGCTTTCCTGTGTCCTCATCAGACACTGGGTTAATCATACCCCATGGGGAAGTTCCTAACTCCACTGACTGACTATTTAAATTATCTGAAAAACCTTTCACTGTCTTACAGCCTGTACTTAGATGGTGAATCTAAATTTAATTGCTTATGCAGATGGAAGATGAAATTTAGACATTTTGTCTCTGGTATTTGGAGGCACAGTCAACATGAGTCTTAGGATGAACCACAGTATATGTCTGTGATTTTTGCTGAATATATGCTTGGCAGGTTTTCTGAAGGGAGGGCTGTTTGATTTCTATTTATCTGTTTTTGTTTTGATATAAGAAGGATCAATGTGTATTTGACAGAATCCCCAGTCACCAGTGAAAATCTGAATTTCCAAGATCCTGATGTCGGATGTCAGCCACAATGAGAAAGTATACAATGTCCGTCTGTGTTTTAAACTCTCCTATGCAACCAAAGGTATGTGGATCAGTGTCTATTTTAAAACCGCCTATGGGAATTGAATTAGGCCACGAGGTCCCTGGATTTCCCCCATTGGGTAAAAGCAGCTCACGTGATCAAGTCAGATTACATTGAAAGTATAGGGAAATAATGAAAGTGAATAACATTTTTTATCAATAAAATTGATACAGCAGAAAGAAAGAGATTGGAGGTACAAATGCACACAAGTAACCACTACCATGCATTATAGATGTATGCTGATAGAAGAAAGGGTTCTGCTTCATCTCCTGTTATATACTGTTATCTACTATAATATTCTGTACTAAGCTGTTTGTGTGAGGGTTAGTACAACCTTCATTTGTGAATTACACTCAATAGCATGTATTGATCTGGAGCACAGGTTAATTTGAAGTGCGGTTCTGTCTGCAGGATGGTTGACGAGCCTCATTTGGCCCCTTGACATATTTATGTTTTTTCCTTTTTTTTTCTTCCCTTTCCCTCATCTCTCCTCTTCTCTTCTCTTCTCCCTTTGCAACTGTAAAACAGATGACGCTCAAGATGCTGCTGCTGCCTAAGATTTAGGAGAATCTGAGGCAGCAAACAGTCTTGCTGTCAGATCGGTGCAGCAGCAGCAGCAGCAGCCTGTGGGATAGCGGGGGTTGTCCAGAGGAGGTGGGGTCTGTCCCATGTGTCGACTGGCTGATGGAGAGACGAGGGGCACAGCACAGTGAGTATGAAAGGACACAGAGCGCTATGCAGACACAGACTGCAGACATGCAGCAACACAGAGCGGCATATATGTTTAAAGAGGCTGCAGCAGAGTGGGCTACTGATGAGGTAAGAAAGCGAGCGGCTGCAACAAACGGAGCAGTTGTGTACTTAGTGTTTCTCTATGTGATGTTATTATGAATGAAAATCTGCATTCTAATTTTTTATACTGTGTGTATGTCATAAGACTTCACAGGGCAGATGGCACAGATGTTTCAAGACATTGTTTCATGTACCTCATTTCAATTCTTTTCATTATGCATTATTTACATTTTAGTACCAATGTGCTGCAGTTTATACGTTTTATTGTAGATATCCTAACAGTACAAGTGTTTGCACTAATTGTGTCTTGTATGTGATTTATTTATCAAATTTCTCCAGGTGTGTAAAGAATGAGACCCTTGGAAAGCTGAGATTAGAGACCTGTCAAACATGTGACTGGACAGCAACCTTATGTGACTTCTTGGCTGACTTTTCAGACCCTCACCATGGTCTCTCTGTGGAATATTTATCTTCTCCTCCCCCTCTTCTTGGCTTTTTCACTTCATGTCATAGCGTCAACTGGAGAAAATGCCAAAGAAACACAAAAGCCAGACACTAACACAGTAGTGCGGTTTCTCACACAGCCCTCGCATAGACCTCGTGGATCTGGTTCAGCTCCAGGTAATCCCATAGTTAGACCTGAGAATGTGGACTTCCTGGGTCTACCTTTGAGTTGGCCCTCGCCGCTGTCTGAAGAAACATATAGACAAGGTGTGATTGGTGAATACAGTGATGTGCTGGAGAGCACTGAGACGTCACTTTTATATCCTAATGGGAAAGGACTTATCATATCCAGACCAACAGAGGAAGATACTACCTCCAAGGAGAGCATCCAAACAGTAAGGTCTGCATCAGGAGGCGTAACACCTAAACCCACCGAGGAACAAACACTTAGGTATCAGTCGGCTGAGACCATCACTGCATCTATGTTGCATCCTACTGGAGAGGATCAGCCGACATTCCCAAGGTTAAAGAATGAGATGACTGATAGCCAGTCACCTTTTCTTCTGTCTGGTTCACTCCCATCCCACACATCAGAGCAGAACTCAACTTTATTCCTGTCTTCTGGACCCAGGCCTAGCTCTGAGCTCCCGAATCCACCACTAGCCACTGACAGTTGGGGATGGACCACACGCATTTCTGTTACCACAATACAAGAGATGAAAGAACCTGAAGATGGATTGACTGATATTACAGATCGTATTTCACACGGTGGAACTGTCAGAACGGAGGCAGAAAAGGGTAAGAGTCCTATCTTAAATTAAATTAGAGCATCCCTTACTTAACTAAGTCTGGTACCAATCACAGTCTTCACCTATAACCTACTGTGAGTTTTTCAAATGTTGACTGCATCCCTTCCAGAGACTCCAAAATCCTTGTGTCACTGCAGTATGTGTGATATGTATTCTGCTGGCAGACACAGTTGTTTTACATTCACAGAAGGGTTTGCATCACTTCACTCCCCCCAAGCTGAAACTCTCCTCAAAGGATCTCTCCCCAACTCACCCCAACCCTCTTTGTGTCTTGTTCTCTTAATCCACTTGTCACAGATTCTCCTATTCACTCCTGCACTCTCTTGTTAGTGTAGAAACATTTCAATCTAGTTGTCACTAGATTGGATAAAGGTTTTTCAGACCTGCATATAGTATTTACCGTACACATACACACACCCTCACATCTTCACATCAACACTCTTATGTCAAAGTAAATCAAGTGTTGTGTCCACAAGCAAAGAGAGAGGCGGGCTTTGACGCAACAGGGTAAAAAACTACCCTTACTCCTGCTTATACAGAATTTTCAACCTAACTGTAAGTCATGAGTAACTGCATGTTGCAAAATACTGACACAGTCCTCTGGTCCTTGTGTCACAGGAGGAACTACACATCTATTTCTCTATTTGATTTTCAAACAACGGTAAAATCCCCTGTTGAAAAGCTCCCTCACTGCTTGTTTACTGCTTCTGTATTGACACAATCACTCCACCGCTAATGGAGAACCAGAAATAGGACACATTCCATTTATAACCAGTAGCTTCCTGCGTTTCCAATGGCGACATGCAGCTCTGACTCCAAACTCGATTTCATCTAGAGAATAAGATGCTTACATTATTCATTGCTTACACACAACAGTCAGTTACAGATAACGAAATAGCTTTGGTTGAGGAAGGACGCTGCAGTAAGGATAGCGTAACACCTCTTGACCATGCTTAATAATAGCCTCACAAAATGAGAGCAGCATTGAGGTCAATACTGGCTAATCAACACACATCTCTCCCTCACTCACTTTCACATGAACACATACACACTCGCAACTTGCCCGTGCTCCCGCTGTCTCTGTGACCCAGTTAGAGATTCCCAGTTACAAGCCAGCTCTGTTTTATTATGGATTAACTTCACACACGGCACATTCACACATACATGCTCTACCAGAGTCTGTATTTATTGGTTAGGTTTATCATCTTCATTCCATGAGTAAATAAATGTTATTGTTAAAAATATAATGACCAAACAAATAAAGTCCTGAGATGACATGAGGCTGTATTTTGGGTAAACAGTGCTGTGAGGTAAAGGCTAACGTGCTAATGATAACAAATGCTGAAGTATTCACCTTCTTGTTTTAGCATGTAAGGATGCTCCCTGCATTTGCAAGCCTTAAAAAATGGAAGTTTTGAATGAATTTAAATTTTTCATTGTTTGACCTGTTTTTGACAAAACCAGTAAGTTTCATACTGTGCTCACTTTACAGACGACTCCAACAATGATGATCTCCAAGTCCCAAAGACCATTGGCACAGTTTTACGTGATGGTGACATGGACACATCTGCCACACCCTGCAAAACATCAAATCAGTCCTGGACTTCAACCTACCCAGATGATTTTATGACTAATGAGTCCCCTCGCCAGGCTCTGGCTATCAGCCCTGCCCTTTTGGTCCCTCTGTACTCGGACTGGAACTCTGCCCTTGCAACATGGGGATTTGCGTGGGAAATACACATCTATGGCCTGGGGTCTGTCTTCACTGCATTTGGCCTGATCTCTGTCGTCTGTCTGCTGGGCTTACCCCTACGCTGTCCCCCAGGAAGCCCTTACTTCACGATGCTGCACTTGTTCATTCTGGCATTTGCAGGCATTCAGGCTTTCTCTCTGCTTTATGATGCTTACAGTTACCAAGATCGTCTTCCCCCTCTGGTGTCTCTGCTGCTCTCTGAACTCTTATTCCCCTGTTTGATTTCAGCTTTCTCCCTGGCGTTCCTCCTTCTTTCTTTGCGCTCACGCCAACATCTTCCAGTCCCACTTGCTATTTCTACCTCATTTTCAGCCTTGCCCAAACCTTGTCTGCTACTGTGTATGTCCCTTTTGCAATTTGTAATCTCTCTAGGGTGTGTTGGCATTCTCCAGCTCTTCCACAATTTTCCCACTGTGATCCTGCTGTTCCCTCAGGGTGTGTTTGTATGCCTCACCCTCTTCCTTTCATGCTCCTACCTCATCTTCTACTGCTTAACACAAATCAACACCAAACACATTTACAGGCTGAATGACAATGGAGAGAGTGGAGGATCTCCTGAAGTGACACGGCCTGCAATTGGCCCTTTTGCCAAAGTGGAAGACTGGGATAGGGCAGCAGGAGCTGGAGTAGGTACTTCATTGTGCTTGTTAGGATGTGGAGGCCTTCAGCTTTATGGGATCCTGCATGCCCTTGGATTTGGTGGAGTTGATGGCTACGGATTCAAACCCTGGCCCTGGTGGGGCTTCCAGGTAGGCTGTAGACTTTGTGAGGCTGGGGTTTGTTTAGGTTTGTCTCTCATAGGCACACACCCCTTATTCTGCCACAACAACCCCTCTATCAAGACCCTAACTCACCCCCGCCCAGGGTCTTGGTCCCGTCTGTCCTGTAGCTCCCCTTCACGAGGGCTCACCCTGCCCTCTCAAGGTGTTGCTAATTCTCCCGTCCTCTCTACTCATGAATCCTGGTCACAGGGTAAGCAGGAAAAACTGGTGGTCTGTGATGTTGTCACCAAAAGGCAGTC
This sequence comes from Pseudochromis fuscus, assembly GCA_900323345.1. Lineage (NCBI taxonomy): Eukaryota > Metazoa > Chordata > Actinopteri > Pseudochromidae > Pseudochromis > Pseudochromis fuscus. The sequence goes on from OOFC01037330.1 coordinate 11,823, forward strand.
AGAGGCTCTTCCTCTTTGCTCAATGGCGGATCCTCCAGGAAATGGACTTGACTGCGTCCACAGGCCCAGCCAAACCCCGAATATACTACCTCTACCCACACCCCCAAGCCCACCACACAAACCTAAAAATGCTGTTGAGTCTCAGCTTTCATCGCTGGATAGTTTAGGTCTAGAGTCGGACTCTACTGTGGACCTGCGGCCTCCATCTCCCATAGACTTGTCCCGCAGTATTGACCAAGCTCTGTTCAGTGAATCCTTGTTCTCTCACAGTATCTTTGGTGTGCCCAGGCTGTTCCATGCTTCCTCGAGCCTTTCACTGAGCTCCCCCTGCCAAGGTACATCAAAGCAAGGACCTAGCTCTGTGGGAAATACCTTTTACCGAACCAGTTCTTGTGGCGATGTCGATCAAGAGAACACCCCATGCACTTCTAGACCAGCCCAGCCACATGGATGTTTGACAGCTCACAGCAATCCACCGATATCACCAGAGCAATGGGATTGGAAGGGAAGTGTTACTGGCTCAACCCAGGGTCTGTGCAGTCATCCCAAAGAAACTGGAAAGCTGCGCTCACATTCTTGGGCCAACAGAGGGAACTTTGCTCAAAGCAGCCTTCCACGAGCAATCCCCAACCTCTCTTATCACAGACGTTACCGAACCCTGAGCGTTGCCTCCCAGGACAGTCAGGGGTCCGGCCGCTTGGCAGCCACTAAACAACTGAGTGAAAGCAAACAGCTGGAATGGGATCTTGCTGTACAAGCAGAGTTTGTCAGCGTGTGCAAACAAATTGATGCCCTCAGTGTTTGCAGTGACACCATTGAATTGTAGAAAAATATATAAACACAGGAGAGACTGTAACACAGCTGACATTGTACAGAAATAGCTTAACTCTGTTTAGATCAGATGTAAGAAAGACTGTACATCATAAAAGTTGTGCCAATTAAATAATTGCCTGAGCTAGAATGGACATTACTGATTCAATCTGTAAACTCAAATCCCTTTCTATAAATACTGTACAGCTGATATTGTATATATTCAAAGCTTTGTTTTAAAGACAGATTTCATTGCACTTTTCTCACTAAGTCGCAGTATTTTTTGTTGATGGCAATATATTGATTTCACAATGTGTTCATTCCTATTAGACATTCATGAATGTCAAGAATCAAGAGATGTTAACCTAAGCAGGCAAGTTTCTCATGCTGTTTTATGATGTTTTTTATACGTGGCACACCAAGCTTGAAAGAGAAACTCAAATAGGCTATGGAAGGTATGTATATGTAGGACAATCAGGGGACAAACAACATCAAAAAAGTTTCATTTTGCACTGTCGATAGTTGTGTTGAAAAGTGAGATGTGCTTTAAAGGACTTATAATGATGTGACGCTTTCTCCTTTTCTGATAGTGTGGCATCAGACACAGTTTCATCCACATTGGTTAATAATATATATAGATAAAATATAAATCATTTAAACCTAACCTGTCAGACTAAACTAAGATAAATTGCAGTCTGAATGTATAATTTGGACGTCATTGGGTATTAAGTTGTATACGGAGTTGGTAAACACATACTATACAACATGGGAACAGACATTTTAGCATGAAGTCGTTTTTTTTTTGCACAGGATTGCGTTATTTCAAACAGAGAAACTCATTGAGAATTCATACAGATGAGTTTGTTATCCACACTCAAGTGGTATCTTTAAAATTTGTGTAGCAAATACACAGTTAAAATAATCTCAGCTTGTTTAATTGCTAATTGTTTTTATTTTACATTTACTGAGGCCCTTTTAGGGCATTTTTGAAACAATAAAAGACTATTGAAAATGCAAGAGGAGACAGGTAGATACATTTTGACCATGTTGCCCTCAAGTGGTAGAAGAAGAGTAGAAGAGATATAAAAGAAACCTCTAAATATAAACAATACACTATAAACCTTCTTGTCAAAACTATCTTTATTCGCACAAGACTATTTACAGAATATATAATTTGGAAACCTTAGGGACAATACAAGATGACTTTTTTTTTGTGTTTTTGTCCAAATAAAATTATTGAATTTATTAAGAAATATATGTAGGGTGATATAATACCAAAGATGTTGAGTCCCCCACAGACTAATACAGAAACTTAAGACAAAGCTTCAGTTCTATGAATAAACAAATCTAAACTTTGCTACTTGTTTCTTACTACCCTATGCTACTGAATCCATAAAGCTATTTTTACTTTGAAATATTGAGCCTGGAAAAAGACAAATAGCCACCTATATTATGTATTCTGTACAGTTATGCATTTAATTATGCATTTTTGCTAAGTGAACTTATGGAAGAGCTCAATGTGTATCAAGCTCAGATGGAGTTGTAAAATAGAATAAAAATGGAGATGATTTATGAAAAGTGTGGATACTCTTGTGTGACTCTTTTTGTTATCTGGTGTTTTCTACTCCAAATAAGATGCACAAAGTAGAGTAAAAGGTGAGACTACATAGTAGTAGTAGATTGCTCTTTTAAGGCGTGCCTTATTTTGAAAATATGTATATACACATATATACGTGAATTAAGGCTGATGCTAAGCTTTGGTCAACTCTACACAAGTGCAGGACAGAGTTCACCAACCAGGAGTTATATTACAAGCAGAAAGAGCAGAGCAGAGCATCCATCACGTGGAATTTAAATGTTCATCTGTCGGACAAATGACACTGACTTTTCAAAATCTGACCAGCGCTGTGAGAAGATGAGAGATGAGATGGGAAAGTAACAGATTCATACTATATGTTCTATATGTTTACTTGGCTCTGTGAGCTTTACACACTAGAGCAAAGGCTAAAACACAATATTGGCTTGTGATTTCCACTTTTCCGTATCTTAAAAAAGCACCTGACGGCCTGATTTCCTGTTGTGTGGTATGTAAAAACATATGCATGTCTGAGAGTGAGTTGTATGCTCTTCTCTGTCAGGGTGCGGTTCAGACAAACAAACAAGCCTCTCATTACATAAGCAATGACGACCTTGTCCTAAAGTGATTATGGCATGTGTTCGCTTATTGAAAGAGATCAGCGGAAGAAGTTAATTACATTACCCCCTTCTACACCTTGGCCAGAGAAGAAGAAAGAAGGATAAAGAGTTCAAGTTCAGAAACCTTAATAAATGTGACCATCCTCTAAATCCTGCCCTGTGACATGTCTGACTTCAGCTCCTTGATCTTAAACAGGGTTGTTTTTGTCACCCTTGGAGGAGTTAGAGACGAAACAAACAAGAGGAAAAGAACAAGTCACACAGTATCAGATTGTGTAGATGTGTGCAAATGTAACAACAGCTTTGTGTTTTGTAGTCTGATCACATGCGGCCGCTGAATCTGCTCATGGCCGCCGGGGCCGGGACATTAGGTCCCGATCGAGTGTTTCCTCTTCCTCCTGACTCAGTAAAGTCGCTTCTCGTAACTATATTTGGAAAAGAGGAAAAAAAAAGAAAAAGAGTATAAACATACATTTGATGACAACCAAAAAAGTCTTGAATAGAGATGAATGAGAAGGAGACGATGAAGGTATGATAAGTGCATGGATGTACTTACATGGCACAAAAGAATATCTAATATGTTCGCATGGGTAAGAAAAGAGGAAGAGAGAAGACAGTTTTGATGCCACTAAACATGAGTAATTTTCATCCCATTTGATAGTAAGAGGATTCTGACTAACCCACTGAATGCAAGTAAACACCCACCATCAGTGTTTTTGCTTTTACAGGGTAAATGTCACATATGCACAAAGCAAATATACAAATTGGGTGATGACACACTTCACCAAAGCAACACGGCCAGATGGTAGAAAAGAGAAAACAAAAATAGGCACATGAATCAAGAAGGGAGGAATAAAGGTCACAGGTCAAACTCACGAGTGCAAGCCATGGACTCCCCCCTCCATCTGAGCTGACATGGTTCTCTTCTCAAACTTCAGCTCTCCGGAGTACATCATAGACCTTGGAAATCCACACACTCGGTTCATACATCCAACCATCATACAATAAAAAAATATCCCAGAAACACACACACAATTTTACACTCACCGTAAAATGGATAAACTCTTAGCTCCTATGTCCTGACAGCCATGTTGGATACCAGCAATCAAGTAAGGAACAAACTTATGGATGGAGCCTTTATCTTGTACTGATCCTGAGACACCTTGAGCCACCTTCACCTTATCTCCCTCGCTGGACACACAAATATAATTCACACAGGGTAAGATAGCGGCTCCACAGTAGTGTGTTATCATTATACATCCTTAACAGCGCAGAGAACCTCGGTAACCCCATGTCCTCACCTAAAGTAGCGTTTCTGACTGTTGTTTTTCTCCATGGCGTCCAAAGAGCCCATTCCTCTGTACTTTTTCAGACGCACGCCATCCGAAAAGAAATACTCTCCTGGGGCTTCGGTGGTCGCCGCAAGCAGCGACCCCATCATCACTGAGGACAACAATATGACATTCAAATGAGTTCAGGCATAGGCGAACAAGACTTTTTGTAAGTACCGTATTTTCCAGACTATAAGCCGCTGCTTTTTTCAGACGCTTTGAACCCTGCGGCTTAAACACCGGTGTGGCTCATGTATCGGCAGCACGAAGCTTGTTAGCTTTTTACAAGCTAGCAAGCTCCGCGCCGCCGATACATTTAGCCTCGTCACATCACACCCGGTCAGAGTGGACCACATGAAACTGTTCGAATAAATTCAATAGCGGCTTATAGACAGGTGCGCTCCATAGTCCGGAAAATACGGTAGTCACACATAGTAAAAGTGCTTGAACACCTCATCCACTACATTACATAGAAGTCTCCACACTATGATCCACATGTAAACCACAATAATTCAAAAGAAGAAATAATGTAAAGTCTTTATCTTCTACCTGTAGACGCTCCAAGGGCAAGAGCCTTCACCACGTGCCCAACAGTTTGAATGCCTCCATCGGCGATCACTGGCACTCCGAAACGTCTGGCATACTCAGCAACCTTATAAACAGATGTACCCTGGGGCCTCCCACATGCCATTACTGAGCAACGAGAGCATACCATAGTGTTTAGCACCAGAATATCCCACAAACAACTCAGATTAATGCTACCTCTGTGCTTTAGTTTAGTCTCTCCTGCTATACCTTCCTGGGTGATACAGATCGAGCCACATCCCATGCCCACCCTCAGGGCATCCACACCAGCATCTATGAGGTTTTTAGCCTGAGCAGCTGTCACCACTAGAGAGAGACAGAGGCACAGAAATGGGTTGGTTGAGGAGGAAATGACTGTGGTTGGAATTTTAATAGCAAATCAGTGCAGAAGTAACAACAGGGGGAAAACAAAGCAATCTCACCATTTCCTCCAACCACCTGCAGCTCAGGATATTTCTGCTTGATGTAGTTTATCATGTTGATTTGATACACTGAGTTTCCTTGGGAAGAGTCCTGTAATTAAGGAAAATCTGTGAAAGATGCTGCCCAATGATACAGGTTTTTACTTCATTTACTCCAAGATAATTACATTCATCCTGCTATTATCACGAGGGCAATGATTTGTCTGACCTTTGCAGTATGTGCTATACAATTAGATTCAAATCATTAACTTACTAAGGGCTTACTCATACCATGGTCAAAACTTACCAGGACTACCACGTCCACCCCGGCCTGCATGAGGAGGTCCAGTCTGTATTTGTCGTCCTCCCTGGTACCAATGGCAGCCCCACACAGCAGCTGTTTGCGGGAGTCCTTGGAAGCCAGAGGATAATCTCTGTTCTTCTTCAAGTCAGTCCGAGCAATAATGGCAACCAGTTCATCGCTGTCGTTTACTATCGGGAGCTTTCCTGAGCAAATCAGATTGTAAAATGAGTCAAAGCAGAATGACAAGACGCTGCAGGGGTGTGTAGTAGAGCAGCATCAAGATTTACCTTTTTTACTACGTTGCAGTATATCATTAGCCTCTTTTAGTGTGACTCCAGCTGGCGCAACAACCAGATCTTCTCTTTTTGTCATTGCCTGTATCAGAAAGTAGATATTAGCGAACAGTGAAACAACTCCGCTCCTTTTGATGCTGCACTTTGTGCCACTTTATGTTCTCAAAATTATACAATTTTTTCCAAAAACATGCACAGAAATCCCAACAGTTATGCATCCACCTCTTCCAGGGGTCTGTCGTGGTCCTTCTCCGACAGAAAATCGATATCTCTGGAGGTGACTATCCCGACCAGCTTGCTGCCCATCTTGCCCGTCTCTGTTACTGGGATCCCAGAGAACCCATGGCGTATCTTGGCCTCGAACACATCCCCTACTGTGTGATGGGGACTCATTACCACAGGGTCAGTGATAAAGCCTTGTTCAAATTTCTGGCAAAAACAAACAAGCATTGAGTGAGTTAGAGGACATCAGTCACATCGTAATGCCAGCAGTCCTGTGCTTGAATGAGGCAGAAGATGTAATCTCATGTTTCTGTTGAAGTTTTCATCTTACCTTGACCTTGCGGACTTCATTGGCCTGAAACTCAGCAGTGCAGTTATGATGAATTATTCCTATCCCACCCATCAACTGAAACCAGCCAATGAGAGACAGGAAAATAAAATTTAAAAAAAAATCAACAAGTGTCCTTTCCACCATCTGTTCAACAGAATTATGTTATACTGGTTACAGATGATGTAAGTAACTTTGTGCAGTGTTTGGACCTACTGCCATGGCGATGGCCATAGATGACTCTGTCACTGTATCCATAGGAGATGAAATAAGAGGTGTCTTCAGGGTAATCTTTCTCGTCAATGCAGAGGTTAGATCCTTAAAAGTAGAAGGAATATCAGAACAGGCTTCACACCACTGACTCACACTGTTAGAAAACTACATTTGAAATGCTTCTTCATTTGTTGTGCTACGACTATGAATTATTCCAGCACAGAAGTTGCAGCACAGAGGCAACACATTTCTCAACTAAATGTCAACCAAACGTGTTGTTTTTATTTTGCATGTGCAATGAGCCTAAATGCCAGTTTGGACACATTAGAGGCTGGCTCACTGAATTCACCTGCTGGGCGTTTAGTGACGCAGGTGTGTGTGTGTGTGTGTGTCTGTGTGTGTGTGTCTGTTTTGAACACCTGCTATCCAGCAATAACCCATGTGACCAAGGCATGAAATTAATTTAATGTCCCAGCAGACCTTGCAAAGATGAAAACAAAGCAAGGCAAATAAACAACCCTGTGTTTATGCACTCTTCACCAAGGAAAATAGCAAAGAGTTAGTGATTTAAAAAAAAAAACTTAATACTGTGAGATTTTTTAATGCCCTCAGGAGATACCTGTTCTGCACACCTTGCATACATCTAACTTTGCCTGAGACCGTTACTTGTTATCCAAGAAAATTGTTCTTGTGTTTTCAGAGGTGCAGCTAGGAGAGGGATTATAGCGGTTGCTTTTATGACTTAACTGATGGTGAAGAAAATGTCCACACCACAAATATATGAGCAATATATTGTGTATAAAACAGTGCGTGTGACCTATAATAATATGGGCAGTGTTATGATACTCACCACCTCATCAGAAGTGAAATCTATGAAACCGGGGAGGATCAAGAAGTCACTAATCCAAAGAAAGACAACAGATGTTTTGCTTTGAAACTGTGAAGTGTTACATAGTAATAATGAATCACCACCATAAACCCATAAACAACCACTATTAGTAGTTGTGTTTGTTCCTTTCTACAAAGTTAGTTGACAGTGAGCTGAAATAATCTGTCAGCATTTCAACCCCTGAAATGTTCTGCATTTATCCTCTGCACACTGATAAACCCTACACATAGCCTCCATTAAGGAAACTACACTGACACCCATTAACACTCTGACATGCACACACACACACACACACACACACACACACACACACACACATACTGCTTTTAATGTCTGTGACACCACTAAGAGTCATCCTTGAAAGTAGTATTACTCACATTAATCCTCCCTTTAAAACCTAAGCAGATGTGTCATCTCTGATATTAATAAACATTTAATGGAAGACATTGCATAACTCCATATATGTGTTTCTGTACAAGCACATGCATCTGTGTCAGTAAGTTAGCAATACCATAAATGAGTCAGTAAAAATTATGTGCGTGTGTGTGTGTGTTTGTTTTTTTAATTTATTATTATCATTTCTTACTTGTATGTAAGTCCATCACCAATAGCAAAAAGCTGTTGGGCTGTGAGTCCATCCTCAGGAACATAACCTGTGCCTCCACTAATCAAGTAGTCAGCCATGCTGAAATATAGAAACATACACATCATACAGCTGAAAATATGAAGTGCCACATCTAAATATTCATGGTTAGTTCAACCTAATTCTCCATCCATTACCGTAGGTAGTTGCAAGCAGTGAACTTATAAAGAGTTACAAGATTTACTCAATACAAATATTCATGTTTAATCTGAATTTCTGAATTCCTTTGTTCACTGTGTAAAAAACAGATGTTGCTTTTCTCTTTCTTGACCTCTGAGTGATACACAGGCTGCAGCCAGATCCTATTACAAATGCTCTACAGGAGACAGGAAATGCTAACAAAAGGGATCTGTCCTCGTCAAAGGAACTTCCTTCTATATACCTATGACGGCAGTGGAGTAGTAAGAGGATTTGGCCGGCTGCCCAGGTAACTAGATGGACTTGTACAAACACACAGCCAACTCTACTAGAAAGTGAAGACATCTCGGCTGCTGCTGGAAATACAATGTTTACAAGTTATAAGACTGCATACAATCACCTCAGAGGCTTTACAGTGTGAGGACAATGGTGAGAGACTGATGCAGAGTACGAGACTGACCTCTCTGGTTCATATCCAGCTTGGATACGTGTGGCGCTGTATCGCTGGGCTGCAGTCTCATGCCCGTGTCCATGTGGCGTTGGGAGGGCAAAGGCCCCGTAGGGGTGAGGTTGCTCCCCTTCTCTATTTGCGATGCGTGGACGTGCTGGTTCCATGTCTCCTACAATCCTTCTGTAGTCTATCTGATAAGTGTCCCTCTCTCCATCTCCGAACCGGTCATAACCATGACCCTCCATCTCGGGGAAATCCAGGGCTCCGAGCTCCACAGGGCCCCAAGACCTCACAGACACACAATCTTCAAGAACCTCTGACTTGTTTCATACACACGATCACACTCCGAGGACACAGTGGTCTCAGCAGATCCCGGGAGACACACACTAACACGTTCAGCCTGCTCTTCAATTATAAGCACTTATAAACACCCAATGCTTTGAGTGCATGTTCACACAAACACCTTTCAGACACACCTGACATTGGAGGAAGCTGTCTTGCCATCTGTTTTGTTGCCTGTGTGCAGCAGGTAACTGGTCAACAATACAGAATATCATGAATTCAAGTTAGCAGCTGTATGCTCGCAGACGAGGGTCACCTGTATAAAAACGATGGGGAGGGGGGGGGGAGCAGCGGCAGCAGAAAAAAAAGATCCTTAAAACAATGTGGTTTCCCAACAGGAGAGTTTGTATTCCAGTTTGTCAGCACTCATCTTCGGAGGCCACTCAGGTAAGAGGAGACAGTTTTTTTTTGTTTTGTTTTTTTTTAAATAAAACCAAGTTAGCTATCTTGGCACACTAAATTCCCTGTGTTCCCCAGCTGGAGGCATGGACGCCCACTGGGTAGGAGAGTCAGGTCTTGCTCAGGTGGCAGAGATTCGTCCCCAGAGCGCAGCGCTGCTTGGTTATCCCAGAGGCTGGGAGCTTCTCTCCACTCTGTTCTCCTGGTGCCTGCTGAGCTTAACTCTGTTTCTGACAGTAGCAGACGTCACTCTCCCACAAAGAGGATTGGGAGCTTTAATGCAGGATGGGGTGGGGTGAGATGGGTGTGTAGGGTGGAGTGAGGCAGTAGGACTGAGAAAGAGAAGGATGGGTCAAGATGACACTTGAACACTTTTCCCCTTGGAGGATTACAACGGTGTGAAGGTGTGTGTGTTTGTGTGTGTGGCGCTCAAGGAGACAGAGCTATGAATGAGACAAAGGTTAAACCCCAGAAAACTGTTAAGGGGGAAGTTTGAGACAGAGACTCATGCGAGTGTCTGTGAAGGGAAGCATGACTTTTATGGGCAGCGTGTTATGTAATTAATGCATCATACTTGTTGCATGTGTAGTCTGTCACAGCAGGCATATAACTAATTTGCCACATTATGAGAATACTGGTGCTTATATATAATATTAGAAAGTCTGTTCTGTCTCTATAGGAGTCATCAGTGAGGTCATAGTTTGGAGCATTATTCAATGGGAAAGTAGTGACCAGAAAACTGTGCATTAAACACAGGAGACAGGAGAGTAACTTTGTTGCCTGGGATGCCCTCCATGCCATCATCTGCAGGTGACTGACTGACTGCTTGTGACAGTTACTGAGGGATTGAACCAGAAAAGCCTCTTACACAGTCTCTCTCTCTCTCCCTCTCTCTCTGCCTCTCTCTCTCCCTCTCTCTCTGCCTCTCTCTCTCTGCCTCTTTCCCACCCACTGGAGATAACAATATTATCTCCCTTCATAATATGAACAATAGAAAAGGAGAAAGGAAGAAAAAAGGAGGAGAAACAAACATCCTTGCTCTTTCTGAAAAAATATTTATTAGCAAACAGTTTGTTATGGTATCAGTTTATCGTACAGATCACATGTGTGTGAAAATCTATACATTTTTTCACAAAAAGGCGAAAGCGTGGGACTCAGGGAAAGCCACTGTTGTTGATACGATCAAGGAGGGCCACAGCTGCTTTTTAATCATCTGAGGGAAAAACAAAGTGGAATTAAAAACTTGAAATGAAATTATGTTTGACTAAAAAAGAGCAAATCTTACCATCCACTAGTATTGGGTGATTAGTTTTAAGAGCATCATAGAAGGCAGCTTTGACCTCCACCCCTCCTGGATCTAAGGTCCTTTCATAGAGCTCTCTCATTCTGTCCCGCGACGTGGGTATGGCTCTAATCGCGCTGTAGGCTTCACCATGGACATAGTCTCCAAGGTCGTCTGCTATCGCTAGCACCTCGGTAACCTTTTGTATTAACGTTGACCTGTTCTTATCAACAAACTGTGCTGTTTGTGAACGGCGAACAATGAAAAAAGTTGGATAAAATAATGAATGCAAATCTTCACAAACTTTAATTCATTGCCATGGTATTAAAAATCGGTGTAGTAAAATAAATAATACATACCCTTATCTGCGTCAGTCAAAGTTCTCAAAGAAACTCTCACAGACTCCTGCTGATAGAAGAAACAAGTATTTCAATCAGTACTGTGCAACTATACACTGATACACAATAGTTACAAACATTTGAATTTGAATCGGAATCTCTCACATTATGGTTTGTTTATTTTTTAACAAGTGATGTGGCACAAAATGAAAATAAACAACTGATAAGATAATGTCCTGGATAAAAATAAATTTAATCCAAACACGCGTTTCTTATCAAGTCTGTAGTGAGTTCATTTATTGTAAACTTCGAGAGGTAAAAGCAAAGTGCATGAGGTGTACCTGTACTGCAAGTCTGGGATGATCCACAATGTCGTGTGGCTGTGACTGTGCTGAAAAAGACAAAGACACATCTGCGTGGTGTTAGTATAGGAATAAATCTAATCCAAACAACCCACAAGCAATATTGACCAATTTACCTACTGGCCAAGCACTGGAATTGTGTGATGTGCTCGTTTTGGGATTTTGATGACTGCTTTTTGAATCCTAAAACAGAGAGGAAAATAGCATGTTAAAGAGTGACTTATGACTAATGACTAATATTTAATTCCCTAAAATCAGTTATAGAGTTGTACCAGTTTGGTCAAGACTTGATGAACCGCCTCAACAATCCCATTTTCATGCCTTGAGAACAAATTCTCAGTCTCTTCACAGCACTCTGAAACAAAAGCCATGTTTCATTTAAGAGGACATAATGTATGGATTGGAAGTATTGTGTCCATTTATGAACAATGGCTACACATAAAATGCAGATACTAAGAACATGGTCTTTAACAGCAACAATAATAATGTATTGTACTATAACAAGCACACACTTTCTATGGAAGGCCTGTTGGATGGATTTCCATCCCAGCATTTCTTCATGAGTTCAACCAGTTCTTCCAACCCCTCAACTTTCATCTGCTCAATTTCCTTACAGCGGGGTCTGTGCCCTTCGGGGATCTGGTCTGACACATCAGAGCTCTTCCAACCTAAAGGACAGAGACAAAGACAATGAAGACAAACATCAAAACCAACTGAGTGTGTGTACATGTGTGACAAATAGAGTCTAACTGTGTTTAGTTGAGTTGTAAAGTGCTACATTATGAGGGTAACAAACTAAAACACATAGATGGCTGGATGTAATGGCAATGAAAAGACAGTGGAATCAATCATATGTACCTGGATAAGGGTCTTTTCCAGTCACTAGAGACCAGAGGAGGATGCCATAGCTGATCAAAATAGGGAAAGAGTGGAGAGTTTAGAGTACATGTTTACGTTTTTACACAATATACTAGTCTTAAAGGATTTATTTTCATGTTTACCTGTAAATGTCAAAATTACGACTAGGTTGATATGATGTTGTAAAAGCCTCAGGAGGCATGTACTTAATTGTGCCTGGAGTTTCTCCTGTTTTCATGTTGCTGATCGTAGCAGTGCAGGAAACCCTGGACAGACCGAAGTCTGCCAGCTACAAAACAAGAAGGAAAAAATAACATTAAATCAAGCCATTATTTATACTGTGTATAATCTTCCTTTTTTATTAGTATTGTTTTGGTCTTTTTACATGTTATGCTTTTTAACTGGGACCTGATGAACAAATTTCATTCCTATGAATTATTATATACAATGTTACGGAATGACAATAAAAACCTTTGATTACTACATTAAACTTTTTATCTAGACCTAGAAAGCCATCAAAGAGCAAATACCTCTGTCAAGGCAAAATCCAACATTATCATGTAAGAGAAATAGGGATTTTGTAGGATTTCATCATTACCATCCCCTGATCTTATCACATATTGAATCATTTGCTTCTTGGACTTTCTCACAAAGAATTCATCAAGATCTGTTCATAAGCTCTTCTGTTGTTGCTAACAGCCAGACAAGCCAACACAGGCCAAAGCTTAACCTGCTTGAAGAGGTAATAAACTCACAGAAGAATTTAGGTGGTTGGCACTTTACCTTGGCATTCAGATCATCGTCCAACAGTACGTTGCTTGGCTTTAGGTCATGGTGCATGAGCTTTTTAAAATGAAGGTGAGCCGTTCCTTTAGCCACTTGACAGGCCAAGCGGAAAACAAGGGGCCAAGGTGGAGGGCCACATAAGTCCGTCTGCAGGGTCTCAATAGATCCTCTTCTCATGAGCTCCATGACTATTCCTGCTTGCATTTTTGGCGGTTGCATTCTTGGTGGCCATCCTTGATACATCCCCAAAACCTCTACCACAAACTCATGGGAGGCTTTCTTCATGTTTTCCACCTCGTTACGCAGCACTTGATCTGCGGTGCTGGAAAAAGAAAAACAAGCAGTAGGAAGTAAGCACAAGAGACAGAACTGTACCATTTAACATGTTTGGATGTGCATGAAATACAAATGTAAACACAGTCTACAGATGGTTATAATTTACCTGGCAGAATTATCTATTAGTTTAATGGCCACATAACGTCGCAGGCCCTTGTGCCTGGCCTTGCAGACATGTCCAAATCCTCCACTGGCAATGTACTCCCAATCCTCCAAGCTCTGATCATCAATCAGCTGAGTGTTGTGGCTCAGCAGCGCCATCTCCTGCTGAGCTCTGGCAGAAAACCTACAACCTCTTAAAAGCCATACTGAGACGATTGTTTATAAATAAATAAAGCTGTTTAGTAGCTTCTGATATATTAGCTTTTATACATCACATTACTTCTGCTGCTTGCACACTTACACTGACACAAGAGCACCAGCAAGTTTAGCTTCTAATCACACGGATACAGTTTCCCTCCATAATATTTCCACTTTCTCGTCATATTATTAAAAGGCTAGCTTCTACTCACCATATATCTCCTCACGTTTGTCCAGATAAAGATCCAGTATTTAGTTTATAGTAAAGCCCTGCCAAACCACAGCGTTAGACGTTCCCGCTTCCTGCCCCTGCTCTCTCTGAGCCTGCTGTAGCTCTAGCTGTAGTATAGGGCGGGGCTGAACTGAAGGGAACTTGAAATGAGGCAAAGTCTTGATAAACTTCAACCGCAGGCATGCCAAACAGCAGGTCACACCTCACCTTAGAATAAGATATTAACTATTTACTACAGGAATAAGAGATTTAATCAAGAAAAAGCTGAATGAAAATGTTTTTACACACAAAGCTTCTGCGGAAAATAAAGGAAACACAACTGGATCTTGTTTACAGTTGCTGCAAAAATGCTGTGACACTTTTTTTTTCCATTTCCTGGAAGGGTGGTGAGCTGTGATCGGAAGATAGCAGCAGGTTTTTTCATGACTTTTCTGTGTGGGTGCAAGTGTGGTAAGAAAAAAAACCAACACATGCTGTAACCTGTGCAAAGATTTCAATTTAGACACGGTATGTGTATGTTTTATCTTTACAAATCTGAGCACAAAACTGTTCACAATGTGCATATATACATTCACACAAACACCCACAGAGACGTGCGGATCCATATACATTCACTCAAACAGGAGATAATTACATGTTTATAACATTCAAAGCAGAGCTAGTGCCACCTTGCTTTGATTACAGGTATAAAATTCATCATCGGTTTCTTCTTCTTCACTTTTCTTTATCTGTCATTTGCATGCCTGTGAGAAGCAACCCAGCCAACAAAAAAAATGTTTAAAAGATATTGAAAACTCACCTTTTCCCTTTGTATAAACATCTGGTTGAAAAGGCTGTCATTTTCAATTTGGTGCAGTTTTTGTTGATTTACCCAATCACACAGCAATAGAAACAAACCAGAACCAGGGTTTGAACTAACAACTTGGACAACATTGTTTCTACAAGAAAAAGCCAATATTTATGATTACACTATGACACACTTTGTGTAGACTGTCTTGAAGTTTTCTCCAGTAATCTTCTGGTTTGGGGTTTCCTTTCGATTCAGCATGTCTTTCATTTACTTCCTCATTCCTTACTGCCTCTAGAATATTCACGTTTGGACTCTCCATGGCAGTCAATGTTTTATCTGCTGGTTTTTTTTCAACAACTAATTTTCACTTCTCAGTTTCAAATCCTGAAACTGTCAGATGCTGAGCTAGGTTGTAAGTGGACTTCACCCCTCAAAGAAGAAACTCTGAGAAACTTTTCATCAGATTTTGAAAGTTGTCTGGCCTTCCAGTTTTTCTCCTTAACCTCTCATAATTTTTCACATTTCTTTATAATGGCTTTAATACCACATCATGAGCATCCAGCCTGTATCCAGTCCAGTATCCAGTCGGATGCTACATTATGATTTTGATTCTGCAATCTTAATCTGGCATTTTGATTGGTGTGATTGAAAGTTGGTCTACAAAGCCTCCAATTCATAGGGCAAGCATGCATCACCCACTGGTTTGTGAACTTGTATTTTGAAGCCAGGAGATTGGTATATGAGCACTGCAGTGTTGTTATTTTGGAGCATTGGAGACCAGACCTGTCAATCAAGCTAACCACACACCTAAATATTCCTCTTTTGAAGCCTAATATCGACTTAAATTATTATTATTATTATTATGATTATCTACTTAAAGAATAATTAAGTTTAGCAAATGATGTCACAGTGACTCATGGACAAAATTTACTGACTGAGTTTTTCATGATTGAATAAGACATTTTTTGAATTGAAGTCAAATTGAGTATTTTGAATCCAGCCTCCAGTGGCCGTTGGGAGTATTACACTTTGTTGCACTTCTGCTTTGGCGTCATTTTTGAGCCCCACTTGCTTCGTCCATTTCTATATAGAGTCTATGGTTGTGATCAATGCAAAAAAACATGACCAAATATAGCTCAAACAATCAATAAGAAGCTTTTAGCATGTCCTGAAGAAAACCTGGTGTAAGAGGATGAGAGCAGTAAATCTCATCTCATCTGCTAGGAGACTTCAACACGTTAAGTGTAAAAGGAGCTCTCACTAAATAATAATTAGCTTACCAAATTAGTTTTTTAATATTGCATAGATAATTTCTGTATTTTCTGTTTGTATTCTAATAAAGGAACTGAGAAACTACACTTAGGCTATGATGGGCTGACCAGCTTTAGCTCATTAAACAATGTCCAAATCACATCTGGTGTTTGGTGGGAAAAGCCTCACAGAGAGTGTTGGCTAGGCAAAATAAAAATGTCAAAAACTGCCCTAAAAGGCACAAAGCAAAAGCACTGCACTGTGTGGCGTGCAGGTCTTGTGAACACTATTGGTCTGATTCACACGTGTAAGCCCCTTTCGTTAGGTGAGGTGAGGAGTATCCCATGCTGCCTTGCTGTTTCAGCCGGCAACGATTGGCGCTGTCTGCTCCTGCTCTCTGCATTTCCATTCCTCTCTCCCCTCCCTCTTCTCCACCCACCTTCATTTACGCTCATCTCAGTGTGGACCCCTCTCACCAGTCGCTGGTCTCTACGCTACATCTCTCTCCTCCTCGCTGCCTTTTCCCCTCATTTCCTACCCTCCTGAAACTATCTATTACACTCTCCTTTATTTGCTTCCTGCTTTGCCCTTGTCTCATGCTGATGATATATGAGCCTGGGATTAATGTAAAGCGGAGCTCTCTGCGCTGGATCTCTGAGTGGAGAGTGTCTGCCTGTAGACTGGGGAGCATCACTGATGCAGGCAGGTTACATCCTCTGGAGCAGCGGCGCGATAGCCTCGGGAGAAAGCAGGAAGACTGAAGACCCACGTGCGAGCCTGGATGTGCTTTGTGTTGTGAAGACAGCAGACTGAAAAAAAAAGCGAGGCAGAAGGCAACAACAGAGGGAGGGGAGCATTTAGCAAGAGGCGCCCGAGTCACAGGGGTCTGGGGGAGGTGGGCGTGGGGTCCGCAGGGAGTGTTTTAAAAGTGAAAGGAGGAGTGGGGGGGGATCTAGTCTGCTCTCAGATCAAAGAACTGGAAGGAGGAGGATTGCTTTTTCCACAGTCTGAAGAGTCGCAGAGAGACTGGAGAGTCACAGGCTCTCCAGAGACTGAGGAATTACAATTAAGGACCAGAGGCTGTCTGCAGCTCTGACTGAGAGACAGAGGGGGGCGGCTGTAAAGACACAGAGCTGGAAGACCAGTCAAAGGTCTTCAGGACTTCACCTGAACAGAGGTGAGATTACTTCCTCAGTGAACCCTCACAATAAGAGGAACGAAGAGGACAACGAGGAGTCCCTCTCTAGAAAATTGACAACATTTTCCACAAGAACCTATAGAAGGATCCCATCATGGCTGTCCAACTCATCCCTGAATCAGCTGTGTGTTTGCTCATGGTGAGTCTCTGTGTCTTTCTCTCATCACTCTTTCCTCATGCCCATAAAGCCACTAAACCAGGAGTAGAGGTGTCATCTCATTAAAAAGGATGTTGCTCGTTTGCCCCTCCCCTTTACTACTATCTGCAAGCCTGAAATCCACTGATAACTTCTGAGTGAAAATCAGAAGCCACTTTCCAAAGAGATGTGTGCATTTTCCACACGGCTCTAAAACTCTAGCTTTTGTCATCCACGTGTTCAACTGCTGCAGTGGTCAAGTCCTGCAGGCACGAGGGTGCGGTGCTGATCCTGGTGTCTGTGCATGTTGGAGACGGATGTCCTTTAATACATATTCATCTTGTGATGTGTGTGTGTGAGAAAGTCGAATGACCTGCACTTGTGTTTCACACTCTCTGTGTTGTGCAAGGTCAGCATGTCATTATAACGCATATTCAAAACTGAATCATGTCAGTATACAATATATAATATATTTACAGTATATTACACAGACTAGTTGTGTGGGATCTTGTTGAATCCAGTCCATCACTGACATGAAACAGATTGGGTTAGCATCCCCTGGTTCAAATCAGGCCATAGAGAGTGGTGAAATAGAAACACACAACATGCTAAAATCCAGTGAACTCTCTTCTCTGTCCAGCTGAACAGTGAAACAATGGCAGTGCGGCTTTGCAGCACATGTAGGATACAGATACTGACCCATATCATAATAACCTTCGATGAATCAAATGTAAACCCTACACACAGGCTGACTTTGTATAAGAGAGCGTGTTCTGCTCATTTTCATTCTATAGTGTTGGCATTCTGCAGTCCCAGGGGGAGTCATGCATCGCCGCACTACCTGCTATCTCCACCTGTCATGGCTGTCTGTTACTATGGCGATAGGCCATGCAGTCCACACGGGGGAAAGGCAGCAATAAAAAGGAGCAGGCCAGGAGAAGAGTGCAAGAGATGATGGACAGGGCAGACGAAAGAAGGTGAAAAAAAAAGAAGTGTGAGGGATGAGGGCAGGAACAGACAAAGGAAATGGAAAAGGAGAGAGAGTGAAAGTCAGCTTTTTGTCACCAGAGAAATTGACACATTACAACAAATATCATCACTTTTATGATGGTTCCCAACATAATAGACTTCTCCTGAAAGGATGTGTTTGGAGTTGTGTGGCAGGAAGCCATTAATACCTTCACCTGCTGAACATTGTGTCACATCCCTCAGACAGTTTGTGTCCCTTGACTCCATTTTACACTTCTGCTGCGTATGTTGGCATTAGCATAGAGGAGGTTCATGTACAAGCACACTTGCTGTCATAGTTGACAGCCCTAAAATGCTTTCCTGTCAGCCCAGTTTCACAGTCAATGTTGCATTTATGGTTGATGCTCCACGTCTACAGTGTTCTCACAATTCAGAGCCACTTTTCAAAAGCTCACAATAAGCAGTACCCTTCAGTATGGATACCACTTCTTCTTTCTTTGGGAAATATTTATTTATTCATGAGGGTTAAGCTCACCAAGGCTGAGACACAACACATTGAAAATCTGTTCTGTTGTGAATTTTTATCTCAAATTCATGCTGAACAAGGCTGACATTGAATAACTAATTTCAGAGCTCAGTGATTTGTTCACAAAATCCATGGCATTTGCATTCACGCTGACATGTCAGCTTGAACCCCTGTTAATTATTAATGGGAGTTTAGCAGTGTACGTGTGTGTCCATGTGTTTGTGTGAGAGCCAAGATTAATATTGATCATGCTTCCTGCCTCTGTGTGTATTAATATTTCAGGTGAATGAGTGATTATCTCCTGCAGTAATTACAGGAGTTGTTTTAAATTATTTGCACTGACAGCACAACAAATAACCCAGAGCAAGTAATGAGAAATCAGATAGATAGATAGATAGATAGATAGATAGATAGATAGAGGGAGTTGCTGCCAGTACCATCTACATAGATAGACAGAGCATCTCTCCGTCTCTGCCTGATGAGGTTTAGTTTCAGAGAAGAACGAAGAGATCGATAACGAGTCTGACTCCAGATGAGACACACAGAGACAGCCTGTCATCCAATACTGAGACAGATCACAAAATAGATGCGAGTATTTTATCACTCAGTCAGCTATGCTATGGTGTGACCTCTATGTCCATGTCTCCAAGCTCTATCCTTCACTTGCAAGGGATTGAGCAACTGCTGCACGAGAGTTGCACCTATTTTGATTCCACGTTTGTGTGATTAGATACAAGGACTTCCATCTGTGGTTCAAACTCATGCGTGCGCCTTTGATTGGAGGGCTCCTTTTGTACCATAAATCACAACTGGAAGCAGCACTAGTGTTTGCCACCGTGCTCATCACTGAGCTGATTAGCTCTGCTCTTGACAGCTCTGAAAGGAGCACCTCATAGCTGTCACCGAGATGGAAAAGTACAGAATTAAATGCCAAACAAAGCCACAGTAAATATGGGTTTATAAAGAGCTGTGTTAGATTTGTGCCTGTAAATGAGCTTGGGAGGTAAATAACAGCAATGATTACAGACTAAATCCAACAACATCTCACAGGCTCCTGCCATAAGGTTTAGTTTTTTTTGGTTGCAGCTAATCCAGGATTTATCATGAATTCAGCACATGATGATAAAGTGTCACATGGAATTTTAATTAGAGACGGGAATGAGGCTGTCAAAAATGGGAACACAGCTTGTCCCAGTGTTCTGCTCGGGCTCATCTCTTTTAATTTTACAGATCTCTTGTCTTTTTCCATGTGCAGGGGCAGCTGATCAATATGCATCTTGCTATCTGTTTCGCTGCGACTTACAAACGGAGCTGAGAGAAAGCAGGGTAAATTGGTATCATGACACACACAGAAGCTAAGTGGATTATCTTCATAATGCTGGAGGGGTCTGCTCTGCAGCTCACAGCTTCACTGTTCTTCAGTGTTGCAGCAGCTACATGATGGTAGAGGTGGTGGATGACATCATCTCACACATCTGTAAAGCCGCCTTGCTCTCTGACATGTGTGAGGTCATGTGGATAACCTCATGATAGAAGTGCTGTTTACACTGAGGTAAGCGTTCAGCTACGAACCTATAACTACACAGAAGGAGAGGCAAAACAAAGACCTCATGTTGCCCTCCATGTTGGCGTCCATGTCTCTTCATTACTGTCCTTCATTCAATTATATTGTCACTGAGGATGGAGACCAGATGACTCAGTATGATCAGGCCAGCGGATTCATTCAGCACTAATCAAATCACTGCTCTATGATGTAATGTCCTGAGTGGGCGTGTATACCTGTGACCCAGCTGCAGTGTGCATTCAACACAAGTGTTTATCTCTAAAAACATAAAATATTCCAAGTATTACACGTTATTATGAGTGTTTGGAGATTTTTGTTTTGTCCACCACAAGATTAGGAAGTTGCATTATCTATGTGATGCACACTACAACTGAGCAGCCAGTGTACAAATAGAAGAGGTCTGAACAGCATGGGGGAGGGTTAGCAGAATGACATCATACTGAGATAATTGATTACTGCCCTGTAACAATGGCAGAGGGGGAGAGGCAGATAGCATTTTGTGTTTGTGTGTGTCTGTGTGTAACTGTACATAGTATGTTCTACTGTGTGCTGCATCTGATTGAGACGCGCAGAAGTTATCATCAAATAAAATACATTCATACCGTGATATACTCTGCATAACTGTCAAACAAATTATTAAATCTATACACAATAATTCACACAAAACCAGTGGTGTAGTCTACATGATACACAGGTATACGCTGTAAACCCACTAGAAAAGGTCCAGAATTTCTGTATAACCACTGAAAAATGCGCAAAGATACACATCAGCATGGTTTTGTGACATAACTTTCACTTTCCCGTTCATTTTCTGTGTTACAAAGCGGCCACTTTTGGACCATATGGCGTTTTTCCACTGGTATCTCCTCGTCTTTTGAAATGAGTTGTTTTCAAGTTAGAGCCTGGTTAAAAACGTGCTCCGATGTTTTCGGAGATATGAGCTCAAGCTACAACCTCCATCAGCTGTTGACCGACCGGGTGGTCAGAGCCATAGACTGTATATAAAGATTATACAGTCTATGGTCAGAGCTCATGTTATTTTTTCAGCTGACATTTTTAAATACAATTTTAATGTTGCAGTAAAGCGCTGTTATTGTACATTGAACCGATCTATTTAGTGTTTTCCCCATATAGTAGAAACTTGATATGCTGACTGTAACCGTGCAGACTGTTAGCTTGCGGGTAGAAATGTTTCCCTGCTGTCATTGCCTCATCACTGCAGCAACATATTTGAAGTAAAAACAACTCATTTCT